>SCDT01001439.1:23103-47376 GCA_004143765.1 Drosophila melanica
AGTGAACCGATTTTTACGTTTGATGGCATTTTGATCATGATTTGTCCTATTTATTGGATCCACATTCAAAATATATTCATTTTCGAAAATAAAATTTTTTTGAATTTTTTGTCAAAAAAGCAAGGGTCCCCCCTTGTGAAATTTGGAAAAAAAATTTTTTTCAAAATTTAGAATTCCGAATTTATAGTTTTAATCAATTTTATTTGTCATAATTAGCATAAAAAACAACATTGAAAGTAATTTTGGGGGCGTCAAATTTTTGGTCAAGAATCATGCCAAAATCGACAAAAATTTTGACATGTAAGGCTGTCAGATTCCATAGCTCCTATATATCAAACCCCCATAACTTTGTCAAAAGTGAACCGATTTTCACGTTTGATGGCATTTTGATCATGATTTGTCCTATTTATTGGATCCACATTCAAAATATATTCATTTTCGAAAATAAATTTTTTTTTAATTTTTTTGAATTTTTTTGTCAAAAAAGCATGGGGAGACAAATATACTAGTTCGTAAACGAGTATAATTACCGTAAATGTTGTACGTCTCTGTAAATAGATCTATATATCTGGTATCTAGCACTAAGTACTTTACTATTTCCCCAACTCTCTTGCGTTCTTCCTCTTACATAACTATAATAGAAGATATTGCGTGCCTGCCTTCAAGACACAAACACAATCCATTCAACTCGGTTGGTTTTTTGTTGAAGGGCAATAAACAGGCAGCATACGAATCTTGTTCATTCAGTTAACTTATTTGCATACCCTTGAGTGACGGCGCGTTGGAAGAGCATTCACCTAGAAATCGTCGGGCCCATCCCAACGGACATGTTTAACGGCTTCATTTTACACATCATTTATTGCAAAACAAGTTCCAGTTAGTGCAGCATGTCCTTTTCTTCTCTCGTTTTCCACTTTTCGGTTTCGTTTTCGTTTTTGTCACTCAATTTAAATTTATACAAAGCAAAAGGGACGCAAAAAGTATTCGATTGATTTATGGCACACTCCACTCGACGAACCCGTAGAGAATCTTTCACTTGTCCAAACTGTTCGCAGTTCACTGATTTTGCATTGTGCAATTACAAAGTGTTAACTAGAAAATGTTGAATAGATTAATGCTATGCGAGTTTACCATAACATATGGCACAAACATTTCCTCGCAACAAAATAATTTAAATTGAAATTATATTTCTGCCTGTTTATGTTGAGAAGACATTCCCAACTTGACTTAAGCCACTTCACAGAACTTTAGCTTGATACCAATTGTACTATAAAAATCAAAGGGAATTGTAACTTTTTTGTGTGATATTTGGTTTCTCTTCGGAAAACGTAAGAATTGATAAAAACCTGCAAATATTTTATAATATTTTCTTAAAAATCATCGTAATGCTGCGTTCTCACGTGCACATCTCCAAATGCGCGACGCTTGGCGAACTTTGACACATGGCACAGTTGTCATTTGGTTGCAGTTGCAAAAACAACAACAACAACAAAAAAGCACATTTTCAATAATTCAGTTTTAATGTGTGTGAATAAGTGTGTGTCCGACTCTTCTGCAAATAATACACACACACACACACATACAGAGAGGGCGAGAGAAATTGACAACACGCAAATGGCTCATTAGCCGCACCTTGAATAGGAGATAGGAGCAGTATATTCGAACCCCCTTTGGACCGCTCGCACTTGGCTTCTGCTGCTGCTGCTTGGCAAATTCGCGCTGGCAATTAATAAACTTTACAGCTCATTATTAAGCATTATTGTCTTTCAACGTCCGGCCAGCACTATGCGGCCTAAATTGCAGTTTTACTCATCGAGTTTTGCCAAGTTTTGCAACGCGTGGTGGTGTCTTCGCTTCTGCTGCTGCCGCCTGGCTAATTGCCGCACAAGCGGCGACTCCATATTAGTTGCAGTAATAATTCATTTTGACTCATCTTCGCGTCAATTAAAAAGTAACATGTCGGCTATCACCTTTCGATCTGTGATGATGAGTAAATTGCATGCATGTTGATAACGCTTCACTTGCCAAGCTGCCACAGCGAATCGGCAACAAAACAATGGACAGTTCCTTATATCTGCATCTGCTTCTTCTTCTTCTTGCCACTGCTGCACAGTTGTTTGTCTTTCAACATTGTCATTAAGTTCGCCGAGTGTCACTGAAGAAAACAGTCAACTGTTTTTCGCAGCTTTCAACACGCCCAGATTGCTGATATCAGTTTTCTTGTTCTGCCATTTATAAAATAACAAACTAGAAATCTGATTAATCTTGTTTAATTATCATCAGTAATTTGAAACATTTAGGTTGATTTATGTATATGATAAAAGAAATTATTTGTTTTTATTATAATTAGTAAATTCTTATATGATTTTATTATGATTACGTTATAATGAATGAATATTATATTATAGTATTTCATATAAGAATATGCTGAGCAACAGTTACATGAAAAACTTATTCAATAAACCACATTCTATATATTTTATATTTATATATTTATATTTAATTAACAATCCGAAAAAATGTTATTACAAAAGTCACATTCAAGGCACATGTTCTCTGATAAATACAAAAAAAAAAACACATCGAAACAGTCTTGCTAAATGTTGAAACACATGTTCAAAGACTTGTGGCAACAACTTGGCCAGAAACTCGTACAGCGGTTGCAAATCTAATGCCAAATGCAATAAAGTCACGTTTGCTAAGGCAGCGATAAAGCGAACTAAGCCCAAGCACGTTAGTTAACATAAAAATAAAATATGTACATCGAAAAAGGACAGAGAAGAACTTTTTAAAGTTCTACGCTTTTATCTCAAAGTTTAAAAATGCCCACTTTCGCTTTCGGTGGATTGTGTTCCACTGAAACTGATTTCAGACTTGAGTGACTTCAAGAAGAGGCATTAACAGCGGCAACCAAGTCAAAAATCATTGAAGCATGCCTAGCGATTTACCCCGTTAATGAGACCATAGATAACAGTCAAAAAAAAAAAACAAAACAGAAAATAAACTGTCAACTTGGCCAAACAGAAAACAAAGCAGCCGAAAGTACAACAATAACAGAGAGTCAAGAGGCGCGCACTGATTAAGTCAACCCTAACAAATAGAGTTGCGTTCGGCGGGGCGAACATAAATGGTCGAGGCCTCCGCCCCTTTGGTTAACCCTCGGCGAGGGCAGCAGCGAATCGGCGACGCCAGCAGCCTTCGAAAAGGGGTAAAATGTGCGAAATATCACAACTTGGCACTCGGCAAAAACTACGTCAGAAATAGAAGCAAAAGCAACAACAACAACAACAAGCACATAAAACAACGCACAGCAGTTACGCCGGATTAACAACCCCTTTTGCGTTACGCGTTCGAACCCCGGCGCCGGTTTCGATGCAATGAGCGCAATTTATAATATTGTTACGCTTAATAAATTAAAATTTCATTTTAAATTATTGGCCGTGAAATTGAGCTTAGCCGGGGCGAGGCTAAACAGAGGGAGGTATTTATTTATACCAAAACAAATTTGTCAAAATTGAAAATTTAAAGTTAAAGAAAAACTGTTGTTTAATTGGGAATCGTATTTAACTAAACAATTTACTAAAACAAATAAATAAGTTTGAACTAAATGAAACTCTAACCAAGATTGCAAAAATGTTTTGAAGCGGACCAATTATATATAAGTTCAGAACCCGAACCGAAATGCTGTACGCAAATTGAAACTTATAAAAATAGTTTGCTTTTTGTTTTCAACGCTGAAGAAATTAAGAATCCATCAATGTATATTACTTAGTAAAATATCGCTAGAAAAAGTTTTTTATCTTAATTTAAAAAAAACCTGTTTTATACACTTAAAAAAAAATTGCTCACACTTCAAAAAAATAAATTGTTGTAGAGAATCCGTCTCATACGAAAATTACCCAAAAATTAAGACTAATTTTACTAAAAAGTTAAAAACAATGTAGTGGGAAATACGCAAAAACAGAGACAATTTGTACTAAAAATATGAAAATAATAATAACATTTTAATAAACATTTTCTAGTTTTTTTGAACATAGTCCGATCAATATAATAAATTCAAATTTTGTCACCAAGCACACCTCCCACAACAACATGCCCCTTGCCTCTTATTCGGCAACTTCTAACTGCAACATTCTAACTTATTTTTAATAACTTTTTTTTAAATATAAAATCTACCCACATTAGATTTAATATTTTGCTGTTGGCAGCGGCGTCGGCGGCAGAAACAAAGGCAGCCGGCAAATGAGAAAAATATCAAAAAAAAATAAGTATTTAACCGAAAAATTAAAAAAATTTGATCCGACAGACGCACGCAAAGCTCGTGGTTTAAGCCAAAAAAAATTCTAATCAAACATTTTCTCACCTCAGTCTGAGCTCTAAGCTGGGTTTTAGATGATGTTGTTGTTGTTGTTGTGATTGTTTTTGCTCCTGCAGTTGTTGTTGTTGTTGCTGCCGCTGCTGTTGTTGGTGTGTTGCCTTTCGTGTGGTGGGCGTGTTCGCTGTTGAACGTTCTGTCGGCGTCGTCGGCAGCGGCAACATTTCTGTGTTCTTTACATGTGTTTTTGTTGTTATTTTTTTCTTTTTGGTATTTCTTTAGCTGCAGCCGCATTTAAGTTGCTTTTTAGTTGTTGTTGCTGCTGCTCCGACATGTGAGAATTTGCCGTAAATCAACCTGTTGCCTGTTGTTGTTGTTGCTGCTGTTGCCTGTTGCCGCACACAGTTTTTGGCGTCAGCATCGGCCAGTTGGCTTATGAAGTGCCACAGAGAAACAGGTTAATCGATTTTAAATCGGTTTTGATGTTATTTTGATCACTGCCTCTTACGAGTATATATGTGTGTGTGTGTGGCGTTGCTCTAGTTTTCTAGTTTTTGACGTTTGAACTTGATTACAGGTGATTTTAATAATGATGTGTCTGCTGCATGCAACAACAGCAGCAGCAACAACAATAACAGTTAATTAAATGGCATCCAAAGTCAAGATGCGTCTCTTTAATGCTGCTGAATGAGTCTTATAACCCGATATGCCAGTTGGCCAATTTACTAGCTGCTAAATGCATTGCATATTCATTTGTGCGCACCAAATGAATGGTTTCCACGAGGCTGGCAAACTAAAATAGCTGCTAAATATTATCGTGCGAAATTGATGGCATTTAAGGAGGTGCACAACTACAACGGTATAGTTAACCCCAAAAACAAGTGAGCTGAAACTATTCAAGGTTAAACCTTGGCATCGATAAGTTATAAAACATTTTTAAATAAAGAACAAGAATTGATAAGAATTGGGAAAGAGTAAAGAGATCCAATGGAGTTATAAAAGGAAAGAAATGATAGTCTATATAAATGCTATATGATCGAAACATAATTGAAAATATAGAAATATTGAAAATAGGTAAGTATAAGAAAGTAAATCCAGGTTTTTGGAGCAAGAATCTTCATTTAAAGCGTCAGCCTCAAAAGATTTCAAAAGATTTAATAATAAAATCAATTAAAAATCAGATATCATACCAGTAACGCTCTAAAAGATAATATATAAAATATATTTCTATAAATATACAAATCAATTAATGGAAACTTCTCGCATTTAAAGTCACATCTATTTCATCAGATGAACCATTCAATTGGCCACATCAAATAAAGATGTACAACATAATTTTCCGCAACATAAGAAAGATACCAAAACGAAAACAAATTGTGCAAAAGTACAAGAGAAAAGTAAAGTAGCACAACAAATAAGGTAGGGAGGGTAAAGAAAACTTGAGAGGGGTTAGCACAAGATGATTTATTTGCGAACTCGTCTGTTTGGTTCCACTCCAATGACAAACGCGACGATGATAATGCTGATGATGACGATGATGGTGTTGCGGATGACGATGATGACGTTGCGCTGCAATGAAGTTGGCAATGAAGCACTTAAAAGTGCTGTAATTGCAGGAGCCAAGCCAACGGAGAACTGGGATAGCAGGAAGTACAAGCGGATCAGTCAGCTAGCAGGGGTGGGGGAAAATCCAGCAGGTCCAAAGTAAGGCAAGTAATAAGGCTATGGTCTAAAGTGAACGACTAGCATATATCCTGGACCCTATCGCTAGCCCAAATAAATTCTTCTGAATAACATTTGTATTTACATTAAAAATATAAAATTTTCGAAAAAAGTCAACATTGATTTTGAAGAAATTTTAAATTTGAGAACAAAATATTGATCCCCATCATAATTGGTAAATTTTGAGAAAGTATTAAAGAAGTTTACAACCAATTTGTAAACAACTCAAGTTTATATGTGAAATTTAAAATTTAAACACACAAAATTTCGTTTTCAGATCTTAATGAAAAATTAATTAAGACTAAATCATGAATATATTCCTTATCGAAAGAGAAACGGATTATGGAATATATGATGCATAAATAACACCAAAAATATAACAAATAATACACATTCTTTATTTTTTAAGTTTTTTGTATATTTTGGATATTTTGCTTGTTACTGTCTGTAACATAAATTTTGATAAAAACCATCACACCCTTTTACATATGTACAGGGTATACACAGTGCTGCCAGTGCACTCGCCAAGTCAAATGATGAATTACAAGCGGAAGAAAGACATTTCAGTGGCAGTGGCAAATGAAATTGAGAATCTGTGGCAGGCTCAAGTGTTCTTTACTTTTAGTGCTCACTGACAGGCGCGTTGGCTTCTAGTCATCACACACACACACCAGCACACACACACATGCAGCGAGTGTGTGTTGTGCACACACTAATTACCTAGTTAAACTGTCAAATTGACAGATGACAGTTTTGTCTGCTGCCGCGCAAAATGCAAGTAACATTTTCTCTGTCAGTTTGTGCAACGCGCTGTGGCAACCTTTTATTTTGCCTTATTCATTTTATTTTTTTTGCATATTTGCAACATTTTTATTTGTCATGCGTTTAAATATCGCTGCGAATATTCTCAACGCAGCCAGCCCCATTTCTGTCAAAATGCTGTCAAACGAGCGTCTCAAGGAAAAAATCATAATTAACAATTTCGACAACAGAAGCGACTTCTGAGAAATGCCGCCACAAGAATTGGCTTTGTTATACCCTGTTTTTGAAGAGACTGAACAAATTTGTAATAAATTACGAGCACAGAATTCAGTATATAAAACTAAGATAAAAACTCTCAATTAGAACAAGCCAAGCTTATAGATATATGTTTCTAAGATATAAAAAATATAGTCGAATTCTATTAATTGATGAGAGTATATTAATATTATTATTTAAGCAATTTTTTTTTAATATTTAAAAATTTTCTTAATATACAAAAAACAAATATATTTCTTAATAGCAGAAATCTAGAAATCTACCCTTAATTAAAGGGTAGAAATCAATTTAATAAATTTTCTTGGCCGATTATCGATTATTTCACTATATAATACTCTGGCAAATATTTGTATACATTTATTCAGTGTATTTATCCTGCGACATTCATTTTGCCTTTGGCCAAACTGCATATTTGTATCGCAAATTTGTAGCTAGCATTGCTTAGCCTAGGGCGCTTCCTCCCCCCACTGCCTCCCCCTGATCATGTCTGGGCATTTCGCCGACAAGTGCGCGCTATTTGAGTATTAATTATGCAAACGTGTGAAACATTTTAATTGGGTGCAAAGCAGCAGCCGCCGTTCGTCTAACAAGTTGCCTGCCAATGCAAATTTTCTTTCAATTATTTTTCCACATTTTTAGCTTCAATTTTTTTTTATTATTTTTTCATTTTTTTTAATTTTGCGGCCGACATGTAATTGCGCGCTTTCCTAGCCACAATTAAACTGTCATAGACATGACGCTGCATTATGACGTCGCAATTATAGCTGTCACTTTTGACAGCACATAAGCCCCATGCATATAGCCCCCGCATAGCCCCTGCTCTCCATTTGCTTGCTGTGTTTATGATGAGTTTTCCAAGAGCCCAGTGCATTGATTGCATTTGCCATATTTCTAATCTTCAACACAAGTTGGCTTGGGACCACCCAGCGTAATTCAATTGCGTTAATCTATTCCAGGAGCTCGCATGTTCAGCAATCTTTCGAGTGCAAATTGGCAAAGTTGCATTCTTTGAAATAGATTAACAGCGTTTTCATAGTGTTTTAAAATTATTAATTGCATACTTATCATACTCTTAGAATTCAATTCAATTATCTTTAAAGATTGTTGAAACTTAACAGAAATAAAATAAAACCTAAGTCAGATATTCTACAATAAAAATTCGCAACATTACAGAAATTTATGCCTACAAAAATACAATTACAAAAATATTAAGCAAGCATAGAAATTTGATATGCTCATATTAATTTTCAGATTATTTGTATTAAATAGATAATATCTAAAAGAAATAATATGATCAGATTCTTCTTGGAATTGCTGATGAAGCTTGGTAACAACGCAACAGTGTTGCCAAATTTAAATGATTTCTGCCTGTGTTTTTCACTGATTTGCAATTTATAGCTGAACATTAATAAGCTGTCAACACATGCGTTAGACCCGAAAAAAAAAATATGTGTTACCAGTCAACCAGCGCAAACTTCGATTCGAAGGTCTTTTTGGTTCGTGTTTTCAATTTCACTTAACAAACTGCATACGAGCCCGAACGCTAATGATGGCTCATAACTTTTGGCCAACACAAAACAATTTGACAGTTTTATATGCGCTTTTAATGCCGAAAACTTTTTTTTTCGGGGCCAAAGGCTAAAGGAGAGTCAAAGAAAGAGAGAGCCCTATGAACACACACACACACACACACACACATACACACTGACAGACACTTTGGCTGGCTGCTTTGGACCCAGGTATGTGGTAGTCAAATGTGTTTTGGGCTTCGATGCTAAGGCATTTGCTTATCCCATACCCTCGTTTATATTTTGATCGATCGTTCGACATGCAAAAAAGTTGGAAAAAAAGAACGTGAAGTCCCGGTGACCGTTGCCCGTTGTCGATGCATCGATCCGTGTTCGTCTGGCTCGTTTTTTTTATTAATTTTTTGTTTGACTTTTGCTTTATGGCGTGTTCATTGTGGCACCACAGTCAAATGTCAGTGGTGTTGGCCAGACTGTGGATTTTAGCCCCGCGCCCGCTTCTCCCCGCCCGTTGCAGCCATTTAAACTGATTACAGTGCCTTGTGTCCAGGCACAGCAGGTGGTTTTCAATGTGCCTCAGCTTCGATCGCTGCGAACGGAGTCGCTACGTCTGCCTTGGCAGCCGCTTAGGCGGGGGCAAAAAAAAAAAATAAAATACTCTGTTACCAAGTCAAAAAAGAAACTTAACCGAGGTGACATTCCGCGACAGGCAACACCCACGCAAAGTCTTTAAGAAAAAAAAATAGAAATGCAAAATACAACTTCAACAACTTATTTCGAAATTCTCTACGGCAATAATTTGCCATGGCTAATTCAGCTAGCCACACCCAATTACCTTTAATCATAATAAAAACATCAACGTTCGAAATTTACAAGCTGCCCTCGGCTATGCGGCAAGTGTTGCTACCCCTTCTTAACAGCAACAACTACAATAAAAGAGTTGCTGTCGCTCTTCTTCTTTATCTTCATCGTGTTTTTCTTAGGCGTTGTAACTGCTTCTTAAATGCAACAATTTTATTTGTAAGTGCAACGCATGCAACAAAACAAGACACAGCCTAAGACAATTTATTTACACTGGCCGAAATGTAGGGTAGGGTTCTTCTTTGTGTTACATCGTGAACAAGAATGAAAATAATAAAAGAAATTTTTAATAACTATAAATAAACGAATAATCTTGTCGGAAAAAGTAAAATCGTTTTCCATAGGGTAACGCAGGTTAAAATAAACCATTGTAACTCAATAAATAAAATGTTGATATTATTATATTAAATATATTAAAATATATATTATAGATAATATATCCTAGTCAATTTCTGTCAGTGTCCTCCACATGCTTCCCAGTAGCTATAAAACGAGCGTCTCGTCGACCGATCGTCCGCCCAACCGTTCGTTCGTTTGTCCGTCGTTCGGTTGGCCTCTCTCTGTCTGTCGGTCTGTCAGTTGGTCTGTCAGAAATTGCCAACATGCCAGAGATTACCAACTGTCAGTTGAATGTCATGCCAGTGGAACATGCCGTCAACTGAAGTGTTGAACTAATTTAGCAGCTGTTGAAAAAAGCCAAAGAGAGAGAGCCAGCAAGACTGAAAGAGAGAGTGCCAGAGAGAGCACAAGAGAAAGAAAAAACGAGAGAGAGAGAGAGCAACCGATGCTAGCATGGCGTATGTGTAATAACAACAACAACAAAAAAATACAAATTATACACAATGCAAAAATGTATGAAAAATTGCGGCTGCAATTAAAATGCTCGCTGTACAGTGAACACTGGCCACATGCGAATGCGAATGATTGCAACACAATTAGCTGCACATTAAAAACATACGTTAATTATGGCGTGCAAAAAAAAAAATAAAAAACCTGACAATCATCACGATGATGACCAACGGCGGCGGCGGCCGACTGCAGCCCACGCCAACGTCGTGAGCAATCTTTCTGGCCAAGACGGCAACGTCTGGTAGTCAAATGAAATCAACGCGACGACGTCTACGTTGATATATGCCGATCCATCAGTGCAGAAGCAGCACCAGCAGCAGCCCAAAGAGTGGTGGAAGGGGGTGGGGGAGGGGTGTTTGGCGGAACAGCGTGGCAACTCTGGCAACGGTGTTGATGGTCGTGTAATTAGAAAATGTTGTGCATAATTGGAATTGTAAATGAGCTCAGCTAAAATGCGATGGCCAAGACAAAAGCAACAGCAAAACCCAGCAGCCGCTCAGGAAGTCAGCAATCTCGTTGCGCTTTCCAACCGTTGCACCACACCCCACACTACCCCACCGCCACCCCTTTTCCCCCTTTTGGCAACGTCCCATCTCGTTTTGTCCCGCGCGTTTGAGCCATGTTCGTGTTTGCGTTGTTTCAAATGTAAATCGTAAGTTTTACTAATATTTTTTATACACTGAATTGTAGGGTATTTGAAATTTGAGAAGCAGTGTGAAACATTGTTTGAAAATATCTTTAGCAAACTCATTTATTTTAAATACTTTATTAATTTAAAAAATATTCAAAAATTTTATATCAGCTACAGAATGCTCTTTTATATATCCCTCCTAATCCGAATGTAAAAGCTTTATTTATTTTTTTTTATTTATTTATTTATATTTATATTTATTTATACTTTATTGAAGCGTATTTAAGCTTCGGCTAACCAACAAGATTGAACATTTATCGTCTTGTTTCACTTTTGTTTCAGTTGCTGATTTTTATCTGCAGTTAAAAGAATTTGTTGTCTGCATTGATGTTTGCTGTATGTAAACGTTGATTTTAATGATGTGCCACGCCACAGCACTACCCCCTTCTCGCTCTCTCTCTTTCTCCCCCTCTTTCTGTCTCTGTCTTAAGGCAGCGCCTGAACATGTGGATAACTCAAGCATTTTATTAGCCGTTGAATGAAATGACCAACTCCGGTTGACTAACTTGGTTAAGTTGATTGTCTGACATGACTGTGGATAGCTGCCAGATACTAGCTACACAGATACATTTACAGATATAGCTACAGATACATTTATAGTTATGGATAATCAGTGGGTTAGCCGCTTGGCCAGTTTTGTTTTTTTTCTTTTTGTTCGAGTTGCCTGCCTTTGTGCATTCATTCGATTTGAAATTAAACCGAACATGATTTTAAATGTTGAATTTTAACGTTTTAATCGTCGCGTTTATATTGCCATAAAATACAAAACCCAACAGCAGCAGCTGGGAAAACAGTTCGTGTTACACGCGTTCGACAAAAAAAAAATTAAATTTAGAAAGAAAAGTTGAAGAAACAAGAAAACGTTCTGCTTGATGTGGGGCGTTGCCATGACAGAAGGTTGAACAAGTTGACGATGAGCAATCGCCATCAGTTTGGGTCTATATATTCAGGTTCGTCACATCAAATAAAACAGGTAAACTAAATGTTGAAGCGTAGAAATATAAACATGCCAGATTAAAATTCAAGAAATAAATTTGGGCAATTAATTGCGCATACATGAATATCAAAAGCGCGAGAATAACAATTTAAATAAAACTTTTTCTCTCCATTTTCATTCCCATTCAAAACGTTTTGGAAAGAAAGCAAATCAAATATTTCTGAGATCTAAAGAGAGTATATGAGTATGCTATATTATATTAAACAGCTAATAGTTTTAATCTGTATCTTTAAACAATCTGTAATAAAGCTTATGTTTACATTACTAGCACGCTTCGCCAAAGGATATTATATTTCATGACCTCCGAACCATTTTATCTGCCATCTTTTGAAGGCAACACAAGCTTAAAATGATGCAAGTAAAAATTGAGTTTTTTACAGCTCATAAATTAAACGCGACACCTGTAAAATGAGTTTAATGTCATACCAAATACCAAACAATATCAATGGGAATATACTAAAGACCTGGAAGGGGGGGCGTAGCTATAAAGCCAAAGCCGATTTACCATTTACGAAAAAAAACAGTTACAACGCACAGGCTAAGAAAATTTTTTTATGTGCAACAAACGTTTTGTTGAACATATCATTAAAATATCAAAGTTTATCACCTTGCCACACACGACAGACACACTAGCGATGCCATATGAAAGATCAGAGAGGCACACACACACACAGACACAGCCACACACACGTCTTGTGACAGACGTGGAGTCGACTTAATCCGTTCATTAGGTTTACGGGCATAAGCTCATGTTGTTTAGTGAGGCGTTAGAAGCGCGCATAACAATAGATCGGCCGGTTGCTGGCTGCGTTCTCTCTGGGTTCCCCAGGGCAGAAACGGCAACACTTGGCTGTTGGTCAAATGCATTGACAATCGTTTTGACAATAGCCATGGAATTGAATGCTTGACAGCATGACAGACTCTTCTTCTCTTTTTTTTTATTTTCCAGTTGTAAGAGGCTGCGCACAATATTTTGACATTTTTAGTGCCGCTTATGAAACACCAAAGAATTTTGATTAGCCCAAAGTCTCTCAAAAACTCAAAGCAAAAATCAAAAGTTTTTTATTTATACCCTGAACCCATTGAAAATGTTTAAAAAGGGTATAATAGTTTTGTGCAAATCTATGTAACAAGCAGAGGGGGACATCGGCGACATCATTAAGTACATATATTCTTGATCAGCCGAGTCGAGAGAGAGAGCAAAAGAGTTCGACATTTCGTATTAAGACTTGGCCATGACAAGCACAGATCAAGTATATATAATCTTTATTCATTAAATATATATAAACATTGCAGACTTCTGCAAACTCAATTTTTTAGAATTTATTTTTGATCCAAAATTGTTCTAAGTGATCGCCTAAGAAACATAAAAGTTATTAAAGAAAATCATTAGCTAATTTAAAAAATTTTCTTGCTAAATTTTAAAAGTAGGGTATTTCCTAGTCGGCCGTTTCCGACAAGAGTCGTCTTACTTTGTTTTCATTTGGCTTTTCGTTTAATTAAATTCTAATTTATTGTAATTTATCACTGCTTAAAGTGTATTTTCATGTTCGGGGAAAAAAATTATCTTAACGTTGCTACAATCTTTGATTTGATTTAAATTTTTTTTGATTTTTTAAACAAATTAACACTTTATATTGCTTTGGCAGGTTCGTGGCGAAACAAATGTAAATAAATATATTGGTCAATTGGTGGGTAAGCGGCTTACTGAACGCTCGCTGAGAGTTTCAACTTTTGTAAGCAGCTTAACAGTTTTTTTCTTAACTGACATCTGAACGATTTAGTTGAACAAAAGTTATCACAATATTATGACTTGATTATGTGGAAAGACTAATTTTTATTTGTTTAAGAACTTTTTTGTATTTCCTTAAAGCTAAATTTAAAAAAAATCTCTGCTCTGTATTATGTGTTAAATCGGCACTGAAATGAGCGGCAAGGTCATAAGCCCTTTCACTTGTTATTGACCCAGCTGTGGCGTTTTATGGAAGTCTGTTTTTATTTTGTTTGTTTGCTTCCGCTCTTCTTCTTTTTTTAAACAACAATGCGAATCGGTATAATTTGTGTGTAAATTATCACAGTAAGCGCAAAAAAGCAGTCAAGAAAATACAAAAGTTAGAAAAGCTTAAAGCCATCAAATTTCCAAATGTTTGACAACAATCAAAATATAGTTTAATAACTTATGATAACGAAAAGGCTTTAAAAGATACCCTGTAATTATCTCCGAGCTGGATTTGAATGTACAAATATATAAAGAGGCGAAGCCATGATCAACTTATATTTGACTCGATTCGGTAGAAAATTTTAAGAATTCATACCTGAATCTAGTTTTGATAAAGTTATTTTGTTATGAAAAACTGAGAAAAATGTCAAAAAAATGTTTGAGCCCAAACCAGGAATCAATGTTTTAGAAATTGTTCAAATCATTCAGATTACCCTGATTTCTCTTGCGCTACAGGGTATAGAAATGCAGATAAGCTGCCGTACATACTTTTAAAACGATTTGAGGCACTTACCAAAATAAAAGAAAATCCAAACATTTTCAAATTGAGTGCGCAGAAGAGAAAGAACGAAAAAAAAAGGGTGAGAGAAAAAACCCAAAATCAAGTCGGAGCCAAGTTGTGGGCTGCACACGCGCCCAGAGCCAATTAAACGCGCGTTATCTGCGCCAAATTTTAAAGCGTTGATACATAAATCCTTTCGTTAAGCCCCGCAGCGTTCTTGACAGCCAAGGCACATGCTAACATGCCATTTTCCGCACCCAAAACACTCCTGCCACACACACACACATCCGAAAGTCAACCCCGGCTCGGTAACTCTTCCCTAACCACCTCCTCGCTCGCTCTCTCTCGCTCCTTCTCGCTCTTTCTCACGCTTTCTTTGTGTGTTGGCTCAAGGACCAACGACCGACGCATGGTAAAAACGTAAAAAAATCGCGCGAAACTTTTTCGAAAGAGTTTTTTTCTCTTGGGGCGTAAACGCTCCCTTAAGGATAAGCCAGCAGGACGACGATGCGTAGCAAATCCTTCTATCTTTACCCAACCCCATCTCTCGTTCTCTCTTTTACTTTGTTTATCTGTGGCTTAGCATGCGCATCATAAAATAAATTTTAAGCACAAGTGGCGCCATTAAGTCTGCTTTTAACTTTTTTGCACCCACTACGCGCGGCTGAGGCGATTTTCATAGCGGATTTCCAAATGGCTTGTTTTGGGGGGGGCGGCGGAGTGGTAAGGGGTGCTGTGGAGCGATGGGGTGCCAGCTCGCTGTTGCCATATAATGTGTAAAAAGTTTATCAAAACTCTTTCCGCACCCGAAAAGCGTAAACGATACAAAAAAGATATTTATATATATATATATATATATATTAANATATTAGGGTGTCCCAAGGTGCACAAAAATAAAAAAAAAATTAAAGTCAGATAGGTAGACTTCATTTTATTTGTAGGGGCTTTCGATGTATGGATTCCATCTTTGCTTTCCACACTTTAATAAATATTATTTCAGCTTAAATATCGCATTATAAGGTAACTGAAACGCGTAAACATCCTTTATAGAAATTTTGTAAAATTTCTTAAGTCACCCTACTTTTGTGTTTCTTTGTGGTATATATGTATATATACCGTTGAGCCAAACAAAATGGCGGCACAACATAACACAACATCTTTTCCTGCTTTTATTTTATCTGGCTTACTTAAAAAAAAAAAATGTTTTCTGCGGCACAAAACTTTTCGACGCGCTCTTTTACAAATTACCAACAACTTTTGAGCGTTTTTTTACGACCCTATTGTGCGTTGATGTGTGGTTGTGGGTGGCTTGTTGTATACACAACCACACACATACATAGCTAATGCATATATACATTATGGTATAGCTAGCAACTGCAACTGTAACTGATTTGGCCCGGGGTGCATGCAACGCAAAAAGCCATAAACAGTGCATAATTGAATTTAACTGTCATTCAGCTAAATTCACGTTCCGCAAAAACTATTTTTAATTAAATTTAAAAAAAAAAAAAATCATGAAAACCGTAAAAGGCTAAAAATGCCGGCAGCAAAAACAAAGACTTAAAAGGCTATTAAGAGCCAGATTTTGACATTTATATTGACAGGCAATAATAGACAACATAACTAAGGAAAGTGCTCGCCAGAGTCCTGAGCTTTGGAGTGAAGAGGGGGCCTGTTGCAACTGGTATAAAAATTAAAAGCCTGCGGTGCTACGCTGCAAAAAGACGTTAAAACCCAAGTGAAAGTGAAATATGCTTGAATGGAAAATACCCTGTCGTCAGATGTAAGAAGCCAAAATAGTCAAAATCAACAAAGAACCTAAAAACTTTATCACTTTTATGAAGAGTACGAAAAATATGCAAACTTTTAATATAAAAACATTTTCCATTTTAAGCGAAAAAAACCGAGGTGAAAAACAATATATATAAGAATTTTTCAATTTGGATAGTTGTCAAAAATATGAAATAAAATTTGAGTTGCAAATTTTGGAGAATTTTATTAAAACTAGCTTCTTTAATCTTCATATTTTAATTGACTTATACTAAACTATTATATTATGAGTTATACATTTATTGTTATAGAGAATTTTTAGTTAAATTGAGTTTTATTTTTTTTTATGTTCATCTATCATAAATGTCCTCATTTACGTAATGGACCAAATTATAAAATACCCTATTCACACATTTCGAAGGGGTATGAAAAGAAAACCAGTAGCCAAAAGACTTGCAACAGTACCAGAGAACCAAGGCCAGGCAGGGGCCAGATGGTGCACGGGGGGGATGGGCAGGAGCGCGACCGTATGGAGAACAGGCATAAATCTTTGGCGGGTATTTTCACCGAGGCAGCGCCAAAATGACAATTGTGTCAGCTACTGTGTGTGGAGTGCAAGCCCCATGGGTGTGAATAGGCGGCGCCGCTTAGAAGTGCAACTGGCAACAGCAACAAAAACACAATAAATAAATTAAATTTATGGAAAGTATTATTTTTACCTATTTCAGTTAGTTGAAATTTACATATTGCAATTTTAAACAGCTTGGGGGGGTCATCAAGCGTGGCCTAGGCGCTCATAATTAACCAACAAAAGCGTAACAAAAGTGTCTGCAACAAATGGTGGCTGGCAGCCCAGAAGCTGCAGCCGACAATTATGCTGGGACAGGGGACAGCCGGACTGACGGAGCAGACATGTTGACGTACCTTTTGGGCATAAAATTGAAATCCCGACCAGGATGCCACATAGTCGCCGCTGCCGCCGCCGCCGCCGCTGTTGTTTTGGCATTAAATTTGCCACTTCTTCCACATGCGGCGGCCAGACAGACAGGCTGTAAGGCAGTGGCAGAAGCTGAGGCAGGCAACACGATGGCAACGACAACAGCAACATACAAATTTATATGGCTGCGGGGCATGTTGAAATTATGCCATCAAATTGGTATCAACAGCCAGTGTAGAGAGACGAGTGGCTGCCGCGGCAACTGCGGCTACACTCAGAGAAAATATCCCAACTAGTGTGAAAAAATCTGAATTTAAAACTAAAATAAAATAAATTTACCTGTTTTCTATTACTTTATAAAATGAAAATATATCACTTCAATATATATAAAAATTTAAGAACGAAAATTCATTCAGAATTATAAATTGATAAATACAAATAAATTAACATTAAAAAAATAAATAAATATTAAATATATATAAATATTGATTTAAGTGTAGAAATTGATTCTGGTTTGCTTCTTCTTTATATTATGTTGTTTTTTGTTGTTGCTTGGAATCCTTTTAAAATGCTAGTGGGCTGCGAAACAACAACAAGCAGCGACAATTTGTGTGCGATGTGTAAAGTAAAATGTTGCCTGGGTGTGAACCTAATGCGTGTTGAATGCCGCATGCAGATGATGCACCAAACAACAACAACAACAACGCTTGGGAAGTGCAGCTTGTAAGCAAATTAGAGCAACTTGTGCAGCAGCAGCAAATATAATTGCTTTGATATAGACGTTAAGAGTTTAGAAATGCCGCTGACCTTGGCAAAATTGGAAGAAATAAAAAAAATGTGACTAAAACATAAACTTTACAAAAGATAAAAAACATTAAGTAAAACGAACATTTAATTTCAATATTTGGTATCTGTGCTTTGGTACCAGAGCTGGAAAATTCAAATTTTTAATATAAATAACAAAACAGTTAAAATTCTATATTAAAGATGTGAAATGTTTAATGAAATAATATATTGCGTGATCTTAATAATCAAAAATGTTGAAAGATTGTACAAAAAAATATAATTATACCTAAACTATATCAACTATATTCAAAACGGAGATTTAAATAAATTTCAGCACTTTCTACAACTTTGTATTAAACGACGCAAAGATGGAACTCATTTTGCTGTTGTGCCTCATGGTTTATTTAAATTTTTTATAGTTTTGAAAACGTTTTTAAAATCAATTTCTGCGAACGCCACTTGGCACAGTTCTAAATCAAGTCAAGCGCCTCCAAGTTTGACATGTGTGCAACTTTGTCGCTTTGCCATTGGAAACAGCGAAAGAATCAGAGAACACAGAAAGAAGCGAGAAAATAATACGTATTTATATGGAAGTAAAACAAAGGGTGCAAAAAAAAAATACAAAATAAAAAAATTATTTCATAGCCAGTCATAAATGTCGGCGGCAAAGCTTATGCTGCTGCTGTTGCATCTACCGCTGGATGCGGTGGATGCGGCACGGCAACAATTTGCAGCATCTTCATCTTCATTTTTGTGCTGCAACTGCTGCTGATTCTTGATGCGGCATAGCGCGTTATTATGATCTTTTAATAGCCAGCAATTTTCTCACCTCGCAAAGTGTGAATATTATGGTGTAATTGCATCAACGCATCAACTCCTACCAATTTTGCTGGCTAAGGGCCCAAAACAGGCCGCACCAATTGCCAAATCGTCCGTGCCGAGTGAAGCCTTTTACCCTACGCCGTCCCCCCCTTCATATTGCTGCCACATCTTGGACCAATGCCGCCAGCAAAAGCCCCATAATAACTTCTGTTGGGGCCGCCGCCGTTCTGGCATTTTGGAGCATCCGATCCGGGCCCGTTGGCCCGTGGGGCGTTGATTGTGGCGCAACTCCTTCTTTTTTATCTTCAGCTTTTTTTTTTTGGTTATTCTGAATCTGTGGTGGTGCTCTGTATATTGCCGACAGGTTCATGTTACCTTTTGGGTCGCTGTGGCTTTTATGAAATTATTGCAATAGTGCGTAATTATTTTTTGTGCTCTTAATTTTCACAAGGTTCGAGCCAGTGAAGGGGCCGCCGTTGTTTTATTTATTAAAATTACGCGTTGCGTGCATAAATACTGGCCCGGCGATAAGCAGAGTGTGGAGTAGCCTGCTAGTCGGACGGCATAATGTCGGATATATGATATTTGACATTTACAATAGTTTCCCGACAAAATACAATATCAAATTTACATTATTTTCTAATAGTCTAATCTTAAATTTAAATTTAAAAGAGATCAAAAAGCATGGGTAAAAGCTTATTAAATAAAAATTAAATCTGATTTTACTGAAGCGAATCTATGCGAAGAGTTATAAAAAAGTTATTAACAATAAAATGCATTTTGTAATAATACAATGCATTTTATGTTAACAAAAAAATTTATTTAAAAAAAATATTTTTCGACAAAAAATTCGGACATGTATATATTCAATGAAAAAGATATAGATGCTAATATATACCCATTCTATAGAAAAACGACTTTAAATATCCTACAAGCACTTTACATGCTAATAACAACTAGCTAATTTGCCAAGATATTGCCTACAATAAGTTTTAGAATGCGCACTGTCTTAGCCAAAGCTCTTCAGCTAGTCGCAGCTGGAGAAGGCTACCAACTTAATGGGCTATAGCAATACGAATTCCAGCAACCATTTACGCAATCATTAAGCATGAAACTAATTTGTGTGCCTCGAGAGTGGCATGCGTTGTGATAACTCAAAGACAGAGACCAGAGCCAGACTCAGGCTGAGATTGAGACTCAAACAGAGTCCGACGTTGCGAGACACAGAAGTTGGCATGTTGCACGTGTTGCATGAGCCGACAGCTTGGCCTAACTTGGCCAATACATGTTGTCGGAACGCAGCTCGTCAGGCGCAAATCAAACAGCATAAAGCTGTTGAATTATGGGCAATTATCAGTGCCAGAAAGTAGGTGTGATGATCGCTGTCTCCTCGGAGCTCTACAATAAAATAGCACAAATAATTGATATGTAATTTTGTGAAATTGCGTTGAAATGCCGGCTACAACAGATTGAAACATTTTCCAGTCAGAGCGACTTCTTAATCAAAATTCCATAAATTTCTGCATTTTAAAACGAGACTTGGTAATTCATTGTCGAATATTGATCGATCAAAGTTGAGTTGGAGTCTTGGATATTGACTGACCATTAATCTGAATTCGTTACGCGTCTTCAAATGAATTTTTTTCAGATTTCAAATCGCTTTTTTTTTTTCTCTATTGGTTGATCTTTAAATCGTTTAAGATAACTGCTTGCGAGGCATTTTATAATCAAGTGTTGATGGGCAAGTTTCGCCAATTTATTGATTGGTTCTTCTTAATCAACTATGTTAATTCGATTAAATGTATTTAAACAAAAATTAAGGTCAGATTCGTACACAACTAATTAAAGCAAAATATAAGCGAAATCCAACTTTTTTCTTCACATTAAAAAAGTTTTTTTTTATTAACAATATGGAGTTTCATTATTAAGCGATACTTTTTTTAATATGCAATCAAGCACACTCTCGATTGTTTAGTTTTATTATTCCCGTTCTGCTTTGTGCTTTAGGATCTTTTTGATCAATTGAAATGTTGAACAGTTGCTTGACTTTATGATACTCCATTCATGTATTTCAATTTGACTGTATCTAAAGCGGTTTTCTATTCAATATTTTATTACTTTATTATGAATATGCTCGCCTAAACACAATGGACCCAGGTTATTCGATCTCAAATTGGCAAACTGTGTGCGCATATTGATCAATTCAGTATCAACAACAGGGTAATAAAATCGTCCAACTACTCTCTAAACATATTTATTTGTATAAACACCTTAATACCCACAACTCTTATATAACTTTGAAATATTATAAATTTAAATTAATAGCTCAATAAAATTTCAGCGTAATTAAATGCAATGCAAAGAAAAAATTAATAAATATATAAATCGGCGATCTGTCACATTTGATTTTGCACAACAAATTCGATTCACACAAATTAATGAAATGAATAAAAATAAGAGATGCAGAAAAAGAGCGAGGGAAAAAATCACAGATAAACTCGTATAAAAAAACAGGCATAACTTAGACATTTTATGAGCAATTAATTTATGCGTTGACAATTCTAATGACTCTTGATATATATAGATATGTATATATATATGCATACCATATTTATATATATATTGTTACTGTGTTGAGTTGTGTTGGGCCAAGTAGAGATTAAATATATGTATGGGACTGGGGAAGCGTGTGTTGGCTCATTTTAAATTTTTTTTTGTTGGTTTTGGTTTTGAACAAAGCGATAATAAACCTGAATATAAACATATAATATTAATAATCATAAAATTGTATTGAAATGAACGCTAACTAGCTGATTTGATTAAAGGTCGCTCGCTGTGAATGTGTTACGGATTCGATTTGATCGTAATGTGATATTGTGTTAAAAGCGTTGTTCAGTTAATACGATCTCTTGGAAAGGAGGAACTGTGGCCGAAAGCCAGTTAACATAAATTTCTGATAAGCTGCTTACTAATATTTCGTTGAGTTTGAGATATTCCCAGGAGGGATATACAAATTGTTAGAATAAAAGGCTCGTCCAAATGAAACGAATTTCCAAAATGTTCTTATAGACTGTCATTAGGTGCCTGAATGGATTGCCGATAATATTCAATCAAAATCGATCAACAATACTACCGACTATGTTAAAAATTTTATCAATTATCATTAATTGTCCCTAATGAATACTGAGTATAATTGTTATTTCTATAAAATATACAAAGTAGATATTATACTATAGATCTTGTTACCGGTACTATAGCGCCCTAGTTAGATTTCCATTGTTTTTTGAAATAATTGTCGTATAACTCATATTGACTTTTACCTTGAATACTAAAAATATTCGGGTTATATAAAAATATTGGTTATCTCAAATAACATCTTGTGATTAATTTAAAATTAAAAGAATCAAACACCTAACGATAAGCTCAACACGCTAAACAAAAGTACCCTTACAATGTTGCCTGCCCTCTGGCAATAGCCCAGCTAAATTAAAGCCAAAGAACATAACCTCAATAAAAAGCAACATAGCCTCAATTTAATAAAAGCACAACAACAAAAGAGACCGATAGCATTGCGTGCCTTGACAAACACACACGAGATACCAATCAGCAGCATGAAAATCGCCGTTGAAAACCCAAAGAAATAATACAAAATTTTATTAAAAAATTACAATAACCCAAATGACCAAAAATTCGAGACCCAGTGTCTCGAAACCCTCTATGAAATGATGATCGTTGCGATGCGATCCCTAAAGACAAAACCTGTGCAAACTGCACATTAAATTGTGATGCATCAATAAAATTTGCCTGCAGCAAGTTCCCAAAGCCATCGCTACGAAAGTGTTAACTTCGAAATATGTTGCCGCTCTATAATTATGGATGGTTTTCGGTATAATTGCGCCGGTTCGCTCTACAAATGCATGCGAGCTGTGGCTGAGGCCAACATCAACAGCAACATCCACATCAACATCAAAAAAACGACTGCTTCAATCAAATCAACTGACGAGCTGCCGTTGACGATCCTCCAGTCGGGCCCCAACCAACTCAGGTATCGGCTATCGGCATCTGCATCTGTGTTTATATATATCTGTATCTGTGCATGGGCTATCTCTCGGCGCTGGTAGCTGTCGACGTTGCCTAAAGTAGCGCAAATTCATTTATGTAAAATAAAGAAAAACAAAAGAACATCGAAAAAGGTACGCCAGGCAATTCTAAGGTGTTGGCCCGCTTGCTTAAAGCCAAAAAAAAAACGCGACCCAAAAACTTAATGCGAGAAGCAAGAAAAAATATAGAGTGCTCTAGTTGGGTATGCTCAACCGGAATATACCCTGTACTCAACTGTTAGCTTCTGCAACAGGCCGTTTTTTTTTACATTCTTTCACCTTCTTCTTCTACGGTATACACTTACATATATGGTTAAGATGGTTTATTTTAAGTATCTCTTATCACTATACACAAATATATATTATATTGCAGTCGAAGGACTGCAAACACTTGTATAAAACTCACTTCACCCATTTCCAATGGTTATAGGGTATAAAAAAGAGAACGAACAACATTCGAGTAATTCCGGTAATTTACGAACCTTTAAAAAAAAACCTTAAACAGAAACCCAAAAAGAATCTGGTCGTCGCTTATGAATCATAATCACAACTTCTGCAGCTCACTCGCTCACTAAAGCTGTTTCTCTCTCGCTCTCTCTCTCTCTCTGCTTCTCGATCTTTTGCATTTCGCTCTGCCTCTACATCTGATGATGATCAATGATCTGTAAAGTGTTTTTGGTTGGAGTTATGACTCCAAAGGCTTCACTCTCGACAGCGTCTGCTGCCGCTCCGAGCCGCAGGCTAAACGTGCGCTCGCTTTAATTTTCAATATGTCTGAAGCCGAGTCGACGACGCCGACGACGACGACGACGACGGCGGCGGCCACTGGGTCAATGCTGATGGCTTTTGTTTTTATGGCAGACATGTAGGCACCTTTCAGCTAATTTATAAAAAAAAAAAAAGGAAACCTTTTTATGGAAATTGTATCTTTCTTTATTCTCAGTGTGTTCGAGGTGTGTGCGTGTGTGGCACTAATAATCCGTATATAACCTGACAATAGTCGTCGCGCGAAAAATATATAATTGAATGTTTAAGAAATTTTTAAAGTTAAAAAAATAAATTACACTGTGGCGTGTTGCAGCTAACTGATTCCTGGTATTAGGTAAATATTTTAAATACATACACACATGGACAAAATAATAGGTGTGAATTTTTTTTTGTGTTCAACAGCTTATTTTACGTATATTTTTCCATCAATAAAAAAAAGGCAATACGAGTTTCATAACTTATTCTTATCATGTTAAAATAAAAAAAGATTGGCCTTAAAAGCTTTCAAATAAAATAAATATTAAATATTTTCATAAAAAACTCATATTTCAGCTGGCCACAATAATAGGTGTAATCATTTATTTTTGTTT
>SCDT01001440.1:0-39012 GCA_004143765.1 Drosophila melanica
ATTAACAAATGCGCGTATAAAACTGAGCGCTCTCATAATACACAATATATATATATATATATAAATAAAAAAAAAAAAATATATATATATATATATATATACAAAGGAAAAAAAGATTTTTCTTTTGAAAATCTCGGAAAACCGGTTCACGAACAACTTTTAGGAATTATCGATACTAAGATGGGGAATTTAAGTAAAAATCGATACGATATTCAATTCGATATATGTGGTATGCATCGATATTTAATACAATATATCAGAAAATATCTTTAATTACTTTCCCTCCAAAGAATTTAACTAATGAATATCGATTTTGATCGATATGTCCGATATTTATTTCTTATTTATATTTTTATTTACTTATATTTTTGATGTGATAGTGAATGTGATATTTCCCCCGATATTTATATAATGAAATATGTTGTCGATATGCATTCCTAGTGCAGATAAGTTAAGCTTTAAAAAAATCGAAATATCAATGTATCGATCTTATCAGCAGTGATTTTTTCCAAACGATAATCATCTTTTTGGGATCATCACTAATAAAGAGTACAATGAAAAGCATAGATTTAGTCGAGTACGGAGCATCTCTTACAAGAGTCCGGGTATAATTTGGTCGAGTTCAGGTCAATTTGATTGAGTACAGGGCATCCCCAAGTACGGCCCTAGTCGATCAACGAATAAGGAATCCATGAGATATGCACTTACTTTCGAACTGTTTCTTCTCCTTGTCGGCCTCCAGCTTGCACATCGCATCGCGCAGATTGTGGCGCTCGTCCTCTTCCAGATTGCAGAGCAGCTCCATCGCCCGCTCGCTGTTGAGGTGCGTACTGAACTTGGAGTACGTCCGGCTATCGGTGAGCAGGCGCTGCTGCAGTTGATAAACATATTTGCTCCGGCTGCTGATGCTGATGCTGTTGCTGTTGCATGTGGTTGCCAGCTTTGACTGTGTCTGATATTGACGCACTAATTGCCTGAAGGTGTTGCAGCATTTTTGTTTCATCGTTTTATTTTGTTGTTTCTATCGTTGAGCAATTTTTCGTTTGTCTCTCTTTTTTTGCGACTGTTGCGATCAGATTTGTGACGTCACCGAGTACTAAGAGCAGCTGTGGGTGGCGAGTGGGTTGGGGCTGGGTTTGATTTTCACATGTGCGTGTGTATATAAATATAAAAACACAAGCTTTACTCTGGCCTCTGCCGTTTGCCACGCACAAAAACAAAACACATACACACTAAAACAGCCGCGACCCGCTGACCAGAAAATTTGTTGCGTGTGCAACTTCGTTGCCCGTTCGACTGAGACGACGGCGACAATGACGATGACGACAAGTCCAGTTGAGTTGAACCCAAAGCTTTGCCCCGTTAGCTTCTCACGCGCGCTCTCTCGACAAAGTTTAGCAGGTACTTTCTTGTTGTTGTCTCGTTTGCAGTAATTTAACACGGCAACAGCTGTTACGTACGCCCACGCACATTGGGACCACACACGTTTCGACCTATACATTAATAAACCACACAGCTTGGCTGCATTTATTACGTTATAAAATGATAACAGAAAATTATATATACAAAACAGATACAAATAATTTACAAAACTGATAATTTTAGAAAATTATATACACAAAACAGATACAAATAATTTACAAAACTGATATTTTTAGAATTCATTTTCATTTTATTCATTTTAATAAGATAAACAACAAAATGCTCAAGGGCAAGTAAGAGCAGAGTTGATTTAATTTAACTGTGCAGCAAAAATCAAATGATCTGTCGTTACGTGTGAGCACAACAATTACCAAACTGAGTTGGGCGACCAGTCGTTTCATGTTTGGGATCACGTTTGACGAAAATGGTCACCTTAAAAATGTATTAGTATTTTTTCTAGTATTTTGCAATGCGCGCAATTTTAAACCACTTTTCAAAGATATTTATTTAAATAATTTATTTTCTTTGTTTTTGTGTTCTCGTGTGTGTGTGCTTACAACTAAAGTGGCAAAAATCTTGACAACAGATTGCGAGCCTAGTCAGCAGCAAAGGAATGTCCATGCATACATACATACATATATGAAACGTTTAAACACATTCAATAATAATTAATATTATTATGTGCAATCATTGGCCCGCTGTCCGGGAATGCCGCGCAGCTCCTGGTTCAGGGTGCGCAGCAGCGGATGCTTGCCACAGCCGCAACGGCCCCGGAAATCGTCCAAATCCAGTGCCCAGACCATGCCCCCGCCCAGCCGCAAGCTGCGCACAAATTGCGCCTTGCGTCGTATATCGGCCACATCGTCATAGGATACCCATTGATTGCCGCTGTACGCGTACGGTCCGATGCGACCCTCCTCGTCGCGCACCACCGTCCACCCGCCGCCGCCGCCGCCGACTTTCTCGCATATCTCGTAATAGGCCAAAAAGCCGCCCGCCCGCGTGTAGGTGCCCGCCTGGCCGGGTCCGATGGATCTGTCGTTTAGGGCGCGGGACTTGGGATCGGCCAGCGAGAAGGACTGCCCGTAGAGGGGCATGCCCATGATCAGTTTGCTGGCGGGCGTGCCCTGATCCAGCCAATAGTGTATGCTGTAGTTGGCATTGAAATAGGGATTGCTGTCGCCCTCCACGTAATACAGCGGCGCCACGTGGCCCGTCTGCTTGTCCCAGTGGCCGTGGAAATCGTATGTCATCACCGCAATCCAGTCGAAATAGCGTGCCAGATGGGGCACATCATAGCCGGCATCGATCACCGTTTTGCTGGGCGAAACGGCCGCGGAGAGGAGCAGGCCGCGCGGCCGGAATGCATCCGAGAGTTCGCGCACCAGTGCGGCAAATCCCTGCTTTTCCGCCGGCGAGCCCTTGGCGCAGTCCACCTGCCAGCAGACCGGATACTCCCAGTCAAGATCCAAGCCCTCAAATCCGTACTTCTCAATGAACGTCAACACGCTCTCGATGAAGCGTCCGCGCGCCTGAGGATCGAGCACCAGCCGGGCGTACTTGCTGCCCAACGAATCATTCCAGCCGCCAATGGCGACGGTCACCCGCAGACCCTTCTTTTTATACGCGACGACGCGCTCGTAGAACCGATTGTCGATGTCCGCCCAGGAGTCGTGCGTCTTGATGGTCAGCCCATTGTTGTTGAGCACCGCAAAGCCGTAGACGATGTGCGTGCAGAGGTTCTCATCGATGTCCTCGGGCACGTACTTGCCCTGGCCGGGCCGATACCACGCCCAATTGGTGAAGTAACAGACCACCTTGTAGTCCTCGTTGCTGCCCAGCGGCGGGGCGGGCGTCGGCTTGGGACGTGGGATGGGCTTCTTGTTCGGCGGCGTGAACGGCTTCTTGGTGGGCTTGGCGGCGGGCTTGCTGCTCTCCGTGGTGCTGCTCGGCCTGGGCCGATACACCACCGGCGGCTGCGTGGTCTGATCCGCTCGCACCGAGCAGTGCGCATTGTTGGGCCAATCGCAGTAGTTCTCGTTCCAGTGGAGACCAGCCGGACAGCTAGAAAAATGTTAACCAAGTTTAAGTAAAAACCATTGCTTTAACACGAATACCTATAGGGAATAGGGTCTTCCGCTTACCGTTGTTCAATGAGTTCGTCGTACTGACAGATATAATACTTGTTGCAGTCACGTTCGTGCGGGGCGTAGTTGCGTCCAGCGCAGTTCTGCAGCTGGCCAGGATCCGGCTTCGAGGCGGTCACAATTGTGTTGGCTGGTGTAACAGTGTTCACTGTGGGCTTTGCCGATTCGAGGGTGCCCTTGTCGCCAGCAACTGTAATTGCAGCACAGATTAGAGTCAAGTTTCAAGTTTAGCTGCTCGAACCTACCCATGGTCTTCTCGCTCAGCTCGAGCGTACACTTCGGATGCGGTCCGGGATAGCCGCGAAGCACGCGATTTATGGTTTTCAGCAGCGGATACGACTCGCAGCCGCAATCGTTCTTGAAGTCGTCCAGGTCGAGGGCCCATATCATGGCACCACCTAAGCCCATGGCGCGCACATATTCGCTCTTGTGCCGTATCATGGGCGCATCGTCAAAGGACACCCATTGGTCCCGCGAAAAGGCGTAGGGACCCATGCGACCGCGTGCATCGCGCACCACACTCCAGCCGCGTCGCTGAATATACGAGCAGATCTCGTAGTAGGCCAGAAATCCGCGGGCGCGCGTCGCCTCGCCCGCCTCGCCGCCGCCGTAGGTGGGCGCATTCAGCTGATGATCGCTGGCCTGGGCCAGCGAGAAGGATTGTCCGTACATGGGCATGCCCATGACGAGCTTCTTGCGGTCGGCTCCGCTCGCCAGCCAATAGTTGATCGAGTAGTTGGCATTGAAGGTGTCGGTGCCCTCGGGATGATCGTACATGGGCGCCACGTGGCCCGTCTGCTTGTCCCACTGGCCATGGTAATCGTAGGCCATCACCGCAATCCAGTCGAAGTAGCGCGTCAGCTGGGGCACATTGTAGCCCGCGTCGATGACCTTCTTGTTCGGCGAGACGGCGGCGGAGAGCAGCAGCCCCTTTGGCTTGAATGCCAGGGAGAGTTCGCGCACCAGATCGGTAAATCCCTGCTTCTCATCGGCGGTGCCCTTCTTGCAGTCCACCTGCCAGCACACTGGATACTCCCAGTCCAAGTCGAGGCCATCGAAGCCGTACTGTTCGATGAAGTCCAGCACATGTCGGATGAACCTGGCGCGCGCGTCGGCACTTCTGACCAGGCGCGCGTACTTATCACCCGCCGAATCGTTCCAGCCGCCGATGGCGACGGTCACCTTGACGCCCTTCGCCCGGTAGCCGACAACGCGCTCGTAGAACTTATTGTCCAGGTCCGCCCAGGAGTCATGTGGCTGTATTGTCAGCTTGTCGCGATTCAACACCGCAAACCCGTACACAATGTGGGTGCACAGATCGGCGTCGATGTCCTCGGGCAGATACTTGCCACCGCCCTGACGATACCACGCCCAATTGGTGAAATAACAGACTACCTTGTAGTCGTTTGCGCCGCCAGTGCCGGTTCCAGCGACAGGATACCCGGCTTCCATCTCAAAATCACCCTCTTCAATTTCCTCGTTGGGATCAACTTCGTTCTCCTGTGAAGATTCCGGTTCCTCTTCGCTGCCGGCCTCTTCCGGTTCTGGCGGCTGCATGACAGCCACCTCTTCCTGCTCTTCTTCGCCAGCAGCGCTTTCAACGTCTTCACCCTCGCCGATTTCCTGGCCAGTAGCTTCCGATGATGCCGGTCCTGTTTCGTTTTCAACAGATGCTGTACCGATCTCACCCGAAACGGCTTGCTCCTCCACAGATTCCACCTCAGCTGGGGTCAGACCAGCTGTCAACAGTTAAACGATAACATAAAATGAAGGTTTTCTTTGGGTTTAGTTTAGGGGACTTACGCGTTGGTTCATAGCCGCTGGGCGGATCCTTGAGCACATCGTGAATCTCACGCAGCAATGGATGCACTCCGTCACCGCAACGATTACGGAAATCATCGAGATCCAAGGCCCAGACCATGCCACCGCCCAGATTTAGAGCGCGCACCAGCTGCGATTTCTTGCGGATCATTGCGGGATCATCGTAGGATACCCATTGGGTGCCCTTGCGCGCATAGGGACCCATGCGACCACGTTCATCCTGCACCACTTCCCAGCCCTGGTGCTTAACGCGCTCGCAGATCTGTTGAGGACAAATAATTGGGAAAAACAAAGTATATTAGTGTAAATCCACCAAGAAACTGAGACCCACCTTAATTATAATTATAATGTAAATAATATTACTGCTCTGAAACTCACCTCATAGTAGGCCAGGAAGCCTGCTGCCTTGGTGAATTCACCCGCCTGACCGGGTCCTGGTGCCTTGGCATTCAGTCCATTGTTGTTGGCATTCTCCAGGGTAAAGGACTGACCGTACAAAGGCATGCCCATCACAATCTTGCGGGAAGGTGCACCCTGATCTATCCAATAGTTCAGCGAGAAGTTCTGCAAGAAGAATAAATCAATTTGAGCGAAATTAAAAAAAAAAAAAACCAGCCACCTACCGCATTAAAGTAATCGAAATCGTCATCGGGATGATGATACAAAGGCGCCACGTGACCCGTCTTCTTGTCCCATTGTCCGTGGAAGTCGTAAGTCATGACAGCAATCCAGTCGAAGTAGCTGGCCAGCTCGGGCACATTGTAGCCCGCATCGATGATCTTTTTGCTGGGCGAAACTGCCGTGGAGAGAAGCAAGCCACGTGGCCTAAATGCCTCCGATAGCTCCCTGACCCAGGCGGTGAAGCCCTCCTTCTCATCGGCGAAGCCCTTGTTGCATTCGGTTTGCCAGCACACCGGGTACTCCCAGTCGAGATCGAGACCCTCGAATCCGTATTTTTCAATAAAGTCAAGGGCGTGCCGTATAAATTTGGCGCGTGCCGCGGCGCTGCGCACCAGGCGACTGTACTTGTCGCCCTGCGAATCGTTCCAGCCGCCCAGGGCCAAGCTAACTTTGACGCCCTTGCTCTTAAGGCCGCTGACGCGTGTGTAGAAATTGTTATCGATATCCGCCCAGGAGTCGTGGGTGCGCAGCGTCAGCTCCGAGTAATCGAGCACCGCAAAGCCGTAGATCACATGCGTGCACAGATCCGTGTTGATATCGTCGGGCGTGTAGCGGCCGAGGCCCTTGCGATACCAGGCCCAGTTGGTGAAGTAGCAGACGACCTTGAAGTGGCCATCCAGTGGCTGCAGCTGTGGCTTGTTTGTGGGGTAGGTGGGTCGGGGAGTGGTGCTGGGTCTGGCCGTGGTAGGCACCGGCTTGGCTGCAGCCGGCGGCGGCTTAGGCTTGGCACTGGAGCTGGTTGAGCCACCCGCCTCCTCGTTGCACTGTGCTGCCGCTGGCCAATCGCAGTTGCCCAACGCCTCGTTGTAGTGCAGGCCGGGCGGACAGTCCGCTGCCTGCAGGCGATTCCACAGACAGAACAAGTACTTGGAGCAATCGCCGGGATAGGGCACACGCTCCTCCCCATTGCAGGGATCCTCCTCGCTGGCCTTGCTCGACTGCACAATGCGCAGATATTTTTTGCTGGTCACGCACTGAACGTTCTGCGGCCAATCGCAGATCTTCTTCAGTGCATCCCAGTGCAGCTCGCCGCCACATTCGCTGGGCACCAGCGCCCCATTCACACAGATGTAATACTTGCCGCAGTTCCGATGCGTGTAGTATTCGCCCTCATTGCAGCGCGGCGCGCTCGGCGGACGAGGACGCGGGCGTCGCGTGGTTCGATGCGGCTTCTTTGTGGGCTTCCCGCTGGGCTTGGCTGATGTTGTGGTCTTCGTAGGCCTCCTGCTGGTGGAGGTGCTGCTGCTGCTGCTGGGTCGTTTTGTGGTGCTCGGTTGCTCCTGCTTCCGCACCGTGCATTGAGCCGAGGAGGGCCAATCACAGCTCTTCACCTCGTTGTTCCAGTGCAGGCCGCCGGGACAAAACTGCTGGCGCAGCTCACCCGCCACGATGCAGTGGTAATAGGTATTACAATTCTTTGTATCCGGATAAAATTCACCAGCCTCACAGTTGCCGGCCTGCACCACTGGATAAACCAGCGCTGGCACTGGTATTGTCGTTGGTTTTGGCTTCGGTTTCGGCTTTGGCTTGACGGGTCGTTTCGTCGTTGTTGTTCTTGTTGTTGTGGTGCTCCACCAGTCGGGTGTGCTTGTGGTGCGGATAGTTGTAGTGGAGCTGATGGGTCTTCGGGTGGTTGTAGTACTACTGCTGGTGGGTCTTCGGGTGGTGGTGGTACTGCTGCTGGTGGGTCTTCGGGTGGTGCTGCTTGTTTGGTCCCAGGTGGGCCACGAAGTGGTATGATCGCTGTGACCGCCGCCCGATGAGCCATCGCTGCTGATGGTGGTCATTTGTGGTGGTACCGGCGTAATCGGCTGCGGCGGACGTTCGCAGTTGTTGTGCGTCGGCGGCTCAGTGTTGAGCCGGCCCAGGGCCCGATTGATGGCCTTTAGCAACGGGAAGGCTTCGCTGCAGCAGCGATTTTGAAAGTCATCCAGATCGACGGTCCAAGCGGCAACGCCGCCAAAATCATTGTTGGCCGCATAGCGTGCCTTGGCCTCCACGCTGGCGACATCCTCATAGCCCACCCACTGATCCCGCAGCATCGCGTAGGGTCCCGACTTGCGATCCGCGTCGCGCCCCGTCTGCCACTTCTGCTTGCGGATGCGCTGACAGATCTCGTAGTAGGCCAGCATGCCAGGCTGTTTGGTCAGCTCGCCCGCATCGCCGGGTCCGGTGGCGGCGCTGCCCTCGCCCACCAAACGCTGCCCGCTTTCGGCGAGCGTGAAACTCTGGCCATAGAAGGGTATGCCCATGATGAGCTTCTCGCGACGTGCGCCCATCTTCACCAGCAGCTGCATGGTGAAGTCCGTGTTGTACTGTGGATACTTGTCCTGCGCCCGCCCGTACAGCGGACTCACGTGCCCCGTTTGACGCTCCCAGGCGCCGTGATAGTCATAGCTCATTACGGTCATGTAGTCGACGGTTTCGGAGAGCGCGGCCAGTTCGTAGGCCTCGCTAATGATTTCCTTGTAGCCGGAAATGGCCACGCCCAGCTGCCACTGGGGATTGATCCGGTTCAACTCGGAGCGCAGATCACGCAACAGTTTGGTCAGATTGGGCCTGTCGCTGGCCGGTCCCTTCGAGCAATCGCTCTGCCAGCACTTGGGATAGTTCCAGTCCAAATGAATGCCACTAAATCCGTGACGTTGCAGAAAACCCGCCGCAGCGGAGGCAAACACCTTGCGCTTGATCTCATCGCTGGCCAGCCGCGAGTATTTGTCCCCGCTCGAATCCGTCCATCCGCCCATCGCGATCAGCACCGGCACGCCCAAAGCCACGACGCGCTTGTAGTACTGATTCTCGATGTCCACCCAGGGATCAAATTCGCGTATGGTCAGGTGATCCGGATCCAGTGAGGCAAAAGAGTAGACAATCGCTGAGCAGAGCTCTGGTTCCAGTTGCTCGGGCACAAAGTGACCGTCCGCCTTGCGGTAGAACGCCCAGTTGGACATGTAGCAGAGCACCTTGGGTGCCATGTTGAAGTTCTTCCTGTCCGTCGTCGCCTTCACCTGCGAGAGGGCGCCATAGGCAGCGCCATTCTCGGAGAGATCAGCCTGGGCCAGAGCACCATAGAACTGCTGTTCCGTATAACTGTCCAGCTCATCGATGTGCTCCAATTGCTCCAGATCCACGGCCTTGAGCAGCTGCTGGTGCGGCGAGCCGGAACGGTACGGCTGCGGCTGATAATCATCATTTGGGCTGGGCGCTATGAAGGCGGCATATTTATCGGACACCGACCAAGGATCGGGCTCCACCAGGTGGCTAAGTTTCTCCTCTTGCACATCGCGCACAAAGCTCGCTGGCGCTTCATACTGCTCCGGCTGGTCGTCGTCGTCGTCGTCGTCATCGCTCGGCTGTGCCTCCACGGAGTCCCGCACGAAAGAACGCAACGGCGACGATTCGCGCAGCTGGGCGACTGTCCGTTCATTTATGCTCGGCACGCTCTCCACCGCACTGCGCAGCGGCAGAAATGTCTCCCCGAACGTCGGCCGTATGCTGAAGCGACTCAGCACGCCGGGCTCATCCTCCAGCGGCATACTCTCCACCGCGGACCGGACAAACGCCGGCTTATAGCTGGGCGCCACATGCACCTCGGGCGCCTCGATGCGAATGTGGCCCGTCGCCGCTGCTGCCCACAGACAAAGCAACTGTGTGCGAAATGATTGATTAAAAGGGAAGCAACTAGAACGCGGCAGTCGGGTGTAACCGACAGCGCAAAACTCGTCCACATATTCAAAGAATTTATATTTTAATAATGCATATATTTTAAATGCAAAATGCAATCTGATGGATAAAAGCTGACCAAACTGACATCAAACATGAAAATTGGTTGCTTAACATGCCAATATTTCTGTCAAATTTAGGCATGATATTTGACAAAAAATTTTACCCCCTCAAAGTCGGCTTTAACGTTGTTTTTTATGCGAATTGTCACAATCACAATCGATTTAAAAACTAAGTTCGCAATTCTAAATTTAAAACAAGAACATTGCAGTCGGGCGATACCGACTGCGTTATCCTCGTTCACGTTTTTAAATAAAGGATTCCAAGGCTCCCATATATCAAACCCCCATAACTTTGTCAAAAGTGAACCGATATTCACTTTTGATGGCATTTTGATCATGATTTGTCCTATATATTGACTCCACATTCAAAATATATTCATTTTCGAAAATAAAATTTTTTTGAATTTTTTGTTCAAAAAAGCANGCATTTTGATCATGATTTGTCCTATATATTGACTCCACATTCAAAATATATTCATTTTCGAAAATAAAATTTTTTTGAATTTTTTGTTCAAAAAAGCATGTACTCCCCCCTTGTGAATTTTGGAAAAAAAAATTTTTTCAAAATTTAGAATTCCGAATTTATAGTTTTAATCGATTTTATTTGTCACAATTAGCATAAAAAACAACATTGAAAGTGATTTGGGGGGGGTCAAATTTTTGGTCAAAAATCATGCCAAAATTGAAAAAAATTTTGACATGTAAAGTGTCAGATTCCATAACTCCCATATATCAAACCCCCTGTTAAAACTGTGGGAAATATTAACTTTTTATCGATTTGCGATTTGAGATGTATGGACATGTTATCGTATTGCCAGCCTTTCAGTGGGCGTGGCACAAAAATCTTAACACTTTGTCCGGACGGACAGCTTGACGGACATTACACAAACCCAATATACTAGTTTCACTTCGTGAACGAGTATAAAAAGGGGCAACAGAAGTCAGAGAGCGGCAAGGATACAGATACCGTTCTTGGGCAGAAACTTGAGTGGAAAACAAAGTGACCTCAAGGATTGCTTGTAGCTTTGGTTTTATGCCTGAGTGCCGCCAATTATCCATAATGCAAACGGGGTGTGTGGCAACTAAAGCGTTTGGCTGTCCAAAATGAAATCTGACACCAAGTTGACACTCAATTGGTTCATAAGATGAGACAACAGTGCCGGCGGTCAGTAATGCGACAGCCAAATGTACAACACACAATAATGAAAAACAAAAACCTCAACTACATAAATCATTTATACTACATAAATGTATATGAAGCACCACTTACAATTCATTCATGCAGCGCGCCGTCTGCAGCCAGGAGGTCATTTAGCTTGAGGGCTATGCAAATTGCTTCTGGTTTTACATTGGCCTAGGGCTAGGGCTTTGGTCAGTTTGCCCGCCGGTCAGTTTTAAAAGTTTAGTCTACATTGGCCGAACTAAATTTCAGCAAAATTTTGCAGCCAAAGGTCACGAACTTACAATTTAGGTCAGTCTAAACTAAATATGCTAAACCTAAAATTGTCACGAACTTTTTGTTTTTACTATTTGCAGATTACAATCACTGCCTTTCTATATTTAAGGAAGCACTCTACATTATCCAACGCGATTGTTAATTAATTTTAAACATATTCTGAGGGCACTTCTGATCAACATGTTACCAATTTAAAACCAGCGACTGCTGTTAATTTCGTTCAACCCCGAGCTGCAAACAAACATTCAGTGAACCATGCTGACAGCTAACAAAAAAAAAAACGCTATGTCCAAACACAGAGGCACACACATAAACACAGTGCAACACTGCCACCACTTGAACCATCATGTTCATCATTATCATCATCAGCATCATTAACATCACCGCGAGCACGAAAATGGCGAAAAAGGCTTACCAAAAAACTTTCTAGAATAGCTCCCCTCAAACCAGAACATCCAGATACTCTAGCTCTAATCAGATCAAACTAAAAACTAGCAAATTAAAATAAGTTTTACGTAATTATAATGACATAACGATGATCATAATTAAAATGTTTAAGAATGAAGATCAAAATATTTGGAAATTACTGTTAAAAGAATTGGACAAACTAAAACCAAAGAGCATAAAACGAGCAACAGATGCTACACTTTTTGTACTGATAAGAATAACATTTAAGAATAATGTGCAAAGAATAATTGAAAAATAAAATGTTTCGGGTACTCGCTTAATACTTTTGTATCGGCTCTGAAGGTAATGATATCAATTCACAAACAGTGTATCACAGCGGAGTTGCCCAGATAGAGTGTTCATAATTGAATTCACAGCGTGAAAACATTGCCAAGCGTAGCAGAAGCCGAATACAAACGAAATGCAGCAAATTGTTTTATAATAGCCCAACGGCGTTGGCCAATTTTGTGTAGCTAAATACATATACACTTTAAGGTATCTAGTTTTAATATGCAAAGTTATGCAAAATGATGTGACGCGTAAAACATTTCTTGGTCTGAAACAGAACAGAACGAAAACACGCCCAGCGCCCCTCACATTAAGCCCATTACCCATTAGCCGAAACTCACGCCGGTTTACGCGGTGAGGTTAATGCAAATGTCAAGTGGCATTGTAAAAATGCGCACATGAATGCATTCTATAGAGCAAAAGGTAGAAGTTCGACGTAGACTTCTGGCAGAGTGGATGAATGATAGAAATCGGGGTGCCGTAAATGTGTGCGCTCGAGTGTTATAAGATCCCCTTGTCGTACACGTAATTGTAATCGTAATATATGTACTAATACTCGCCCAATAGCGCCACAGGCGGCAAACACAGCCGCTCACAATGCTCGGATCTGGCCATTGTGTCGAGAAGAGTTTCAAGTATCATTTCCCATGTGTGTGTGTGTCTGTGTATGTGTATTTCTGTGTAGGAAATCCATGTGGCCGAACAAGACCAGCAACAGGAAACAGACCAGTCAAATAACATCGCAGTTGATACTCTTGTTGCTGCTGTGGCATTTGAAGCGAATTTTCGAGTTTATTGCCAGACGTCAATAATTATAATCGTTATTTCCGCTCGAAATCTTTAGCCAGCAATCGCTGCACATATGTGTTATTATGACTGCACTCGGTATACCAACAGGGGCTTGGCGTAAATTTTTACGTTACCAATTTTAACGTGTAATCTTTAAGTAGGCCTCGTTTCTTAAAAATAGTTTTTGTTATTAGAAATTATAAAAGCTTAGCTTTATTTTAATAATCAATAGATAATAAAACTTTGCAAATTGGAAACAAGCTCATTCAATACAATTAAACAGAATCAAATTCATAAATTTCAGAACTGAGAACGTGTGTTTTGTCATACTAAAATGAACAACTATAAAATACCTCATATTGACATACATTACAACCGCTTTGGCCGCCAATTATTTTTCTTTATCACACTTTACAATTGGTTTAATTGCATTTTCGACTGCAAGTGACACCCTGCCTCAAAAAAAATGAATTTAATTGAAATATTTATAAGAAAAAACTATAAAATGGGTTGCTATTTTTTTTATGTTGCAATATTAAAATTGCGAAAACAAATAAATTGACAGTTAACTAAAAGAAGTCAAGGTGGCCTGGGGTAAATTGCTATGTAATCGAGTTTACAGAAATTTTAATTACACTTTTATGAAAAGCAATATACTGCATTTAATTACGAAAAACAAGTTTTCGATAATATAATTTTACTTACAGAGTTATCTAATTGTTTACTAATGTGCATATTCACACAACGTTCACATATCAGTTGTATGGCTTTATTTAATTTTCGCAAAAATCAATAAAGCAAAATACACAGAAAATATTTCAATTACGCTCGTCACATTAATCTTAATTACTTAATGCACAGCACAAACTTGGAGTTCGCACACAAACAAACAAAAGTTTCGACTCTTGCAATAGCGTTGCCAGACATCAAAAATGCTAAAAAAGCAACCCGAATCATTTTTGTTTTCTTTTTTTTATCCATTTGTCGCATTTGTACAAGCCAGAAATTAATTACTGAGCGACCCAATCCCCGCGAAACCGAATCAAAAAAGAACATGGCACAACATATGCGAAATATGCAACAGCAGACAAGGACGGGCTGCGTTAATGGAATGGGACAGGGACAGCGACAGGATGCTCACAGGACGTTGTTGAGAGTTTGCGCGCGCCGGCACAAAAACCTGTACACAAATTATCTATAATAAATATGCAAAACTTGGTGTTTGTGTATGTTGTGTGTGCACACTCTACGAAAAAAGGGTTGAATTCAAGCATCAAGTAAATTGGAGCAGGGAGAGATGTATGCAGCAGGCAGCAGGCAGCAGCAGCGACAACATGTCGAAAATCAAAAACTCCCGACTAACGACAAACTCTCCTGAGAGAAGCAGAACAAATAGAAGCTGAAAACGCACGATGTCGGCCCGATGGCAGACAGGACATGCGTTCGTCCTTCGCCCGAGCAGCGTACAGCGGTTAGTTCACGTTCTATGGGCTCATTGTTGTGCCAGTGCCATTGCCATTGCTCAGATCAAGCCGGAATAACCCTTAATGAAAATAGCAACACAACTGTTACCAAAATCGATTAAATTAACGTGTGCGACGGACTTTCACACACACACACGGAGACAAGCACAGAAACACACGGCCACACAGAGTCGAAAACCACATCCGTTGACGCCATATTGTTGTAGAGAGGGAATGGTCGGTGAGGAGTGTAAGGCGGGAGGAGGTTAGGCAAATATAATTTATGCCCAACTGCTGCCGCACAAAACATCTTTGTGCAAGCATCGGAAATAGCTCGAAAATGGGGCTGCCAACTGGGAATAGAAATTGCAAAGCAAATATAAACACACACATACAGACAAACAGACTGACACAGAGCTGAGTGCTATGAATATTTGCAGTGAATGATTAAACAAGATTTACAGTTTACCAGATTATATTTTATGATCATAAAATAAAATATATGTGGCAATGCTTATTCGTTTTATAGCTGGCTGCCGTACTACTACTCTTGCTGCATCTTTATCGTTTCTTGTTGCTTTCCTTTTTTGTTTGGATTTGTTTTGTTTTATTGAGAAATATGTGTACGCCAAAGTACTGCCTACTTTTGAGCGTCATTTGCAGCGAAAGACTACGAACGAAGAAAGAGCAAAAAGGAAACACAGATGCAGCTAAAAGCAACTCTCGTGCTCGCATTGTTATTGGCGTTAATTTCGCTGTCACGTTTTCGTGGCCGTTGTCGTTGACTTTACCGTTGCTGCTGCTGCTGCTGCTGTTCCAACAAAAACAATTTCCTGAGAGAGCGAGCACACGTTGCGCTCAAAATATTTGACGCCGTCGTCATCGTCGCGGGTCGTTGTCGTCGGCGTTAGCAGCGGGCATCGTCTTTGCCCATTCCGGGCCTCGATTCGCTCGATTCGCCTCGATTTTTTAATAGATAGATACACATCTCACCCACCCCACCCACAGCCAACAAACCAGCCGACCAAAGCAACCACTTTGATGCCAGCGATTAACCCCCAAAAAGTGTAAACTTTTAATGGACACACACACATAACCACGCACACATACACATCCTTACAACAGACGCAGAGATTTCTATAATTCTGCGAGTGCGCTTTTTAAATGAGAAAACTTTTTAGACATGAAATCAAAGCAATTAAGGTTTATACAAATAAGAAAGAGCGAGAGAGAGAGTGAGAGGAAGTGGGTAAGCAGCGGCAATCGGTGACCCTTTTTTTCCCCAACAGAAGTCTTAAATATTTGACGGTGTCAAAGCCAATTCGTCATGAGACAGTTTTATGCTTATGTGCTGCTTAAATTTATCAAAGTTGTAAAAATGTTGATTCTTTTGTTCGTATTAAATAATTATTGAACAATGCCAACAACGATAGCAATGAAAACAACAAGAACAACGTTAAATGATAAGCTTAAGACGCAAAGCGCATTAGTCAAGAGAGCAAAAACAAAGAGAAAGAGAGAGAGGGAGAGAGCAAGCATATTTAGCTTGAGAGCGTAGCTTTGTTTTTTATATTCCGCTCTCTCACTCAAAACTTTTATAGACGACTTAAACTGATAAGCCAAATACTAAAAAAGTGCTCTATATTTTGTACAAGTACATCTGCGCTGGTAGCGCGGGCAGACATTACATATTAAAAATAAAAAACAGAGTAATATTTACACATAATCTAAAATTAATACATCAATTGTTTTTGGCCTATCATTGAATATGATGTTTTAATTTAAAAACAACTAACAACGTTTCCTACATTTATTAAATTAAAAGTAATAAAGCACATATTAATTAAGACGCTCATTAGCAAATCAAGTAACGCCTGTTCTTCTTCTTATTTTTATTGTTATCAGTCAAAGTGATGAAATCATACAAACTTTAAAAACATATTAAACACATTAAAAACATTATCTGCTTGGTGACTAAGCAAATAATCATAAAAAATTTAATAAATAAAAAACAATCATGTCATCTAAAAGTATCTGAGGATCGAATTAAGTAAACTTTCGGTCTGTTCTTGGAATTAATTTCAGAAAACATAAAAGATATCTTAAAAGGGATATTTTTAAAGAACATACCTAATTAAGAAAGAAAGTAAGCATTCATTGCAGAAAGGGAAATACATATATATATAAATATATTTATTTATATTTTTAAAAAGATAGCATCATATTGATTAGAAAACTTCCACAATTAACTGCCCCAAACATGTATTTTTGATAATTTAGAAATTACAGCTTTAATGCGATTTTAAGCACCAGATCAATTAAGTCATTTCCGCAAGATATTTGACCAAAATAAATCAGATTGAATTCTAATTTTAATCTTTATAAATCTTAGAATCATATATGCGTAAATAAAATATAACAAAAATATACATGTAAAAAAGTAGTTTATCAGCAACCGATTTGTCGAATAATACCTTGAACAATGATGTGACCAAAAAAAAAAATTTTTTTTTTTGTTATAACAAATTATCTGTAAACAATGGACTGCTGGTTTTTATTAGACAATGTTAATGGGCGTCCATTACCGTGGAAAATCGGTTTAGCATTTAAAACACATTTAATAAGCTTTAGACACGATTTGATAAAACAAAATAAAAATACAGCGTGACAGGAATAAATAGGCAAATTCAATCATTAAAATTATAGTAAACATTAAAAAGAAACTGAAAGCTACTGTAGAATAGTAGCTATTACTGTCAGAGCTGCAGATTTTTGAATATTATGGACCGCAAATTATTTATTATTATTCAAGTATATTGAATTTAATTAAATATCCCATATAATGATGTGTACATTTTAAATAACACATTAAATGTTTTAGTGTTTCACTGTAAAATGTTAAATGTACATTAGAAACGTTTATATAATTTACGTTAAACTGTTTAATTAAATAGTCATTCAATACAAAGTAAACTAATTAAATTTTAATATGACACAAGATCTTGAACTGTTTATATAGATTAGGGCAGAACACTAAAACTTTATTTAAACTTTATATACACAAAATCATTATTAATCATTAGATTTTAAGTAAAAAAAATAAGGAAAATAAATAACTCAACGCGCTTTTTTATTTATAATAAGATAAAATAAGCCTCAATACGAATGCTTAAAAATAAAGAAGAAGAAATCGAAATAGACAAATCCAGACAAAAAACCAAACAGGAACTATATACATAAGAAAAATCATTAAATCTTTATATAAATGAAATATAAAGAGAATTTGATAAGATTATCATATAAACAAGGTAAGCCTATATTCCCTTTGGCAGCAAATGCATAAAAATAATTGGGCGTTTGACAATTGTTGTTGTTGCTGCCGCTGATGCAGCTGTTGCATCGCGTGCCAAAAATTTCTTAACAATTTATTGCGTTGTTGTGTATGTTTCTACATCTATTGTTGAAATAATTTACGGGTTTGCGTCAAGTGCAAGGCATCGAACCCTTAAGCTTTTTTAAACGCCAACAATTCGAGTCGCAGTTTACGTTTTTGTTATTGTTTATAATTTATGCAGTGCTGTGGCTTATTAGCCCAGTCCGTTGCCTCGTTTCTTATTGTTGTTGTTATTTTTTATTGTTGTTGTGGTTGCAAGCAGGCAAACAGAGCGCGCTTTATTCATTCAATTTGCTGGCACGTTTTGCATTACACGCGACAACCCTGACCTACAAAATACATATACAAACAAGCAATACTGCTCTAGCCGGAAGAGTCCGACTAGGAAATACCCTGTTTCAGGCGCAGTGCTGAAGTTTCCGACTAGGAAATACCCTGTTCCCAGCTACAAGCTGAAGTACATTCAATTAACCTTTTTTGCAGTTATCGATACAAAAAAAATAAAAATAATGGTATAGGATAATATACATATTAAGTTTTAAATTTCGTTTATACAGATGGACCTGACAAAATCAACTCAGCTTCTCCTCCTGATCAAGTATATTTTTATAGGTGCACACGTTTGCTGTTGCATACATCTGCACAAAATTACTACACCATTTTTTAACCGTTTTCAATGGACACAGGGTATAGTTGTTGTAGCCAATTTGCATTGCGAACGATTTTCGTTGGGCTCTGGCGCTTAGCCGCGTGAACATTGAATTTTATAAATAAATTAACGGGTTATTGCGTGTGGGTGTCGCCGCACAAAATAACGAGGGTTGGCTCTCACATTAAAATTGATTTTCAACAGGAAAAAAATATTGTAATTGAACGTTATCATATACATATGTATGTGAATGTATTATAAACAAGCAAAAACGTTGTCGACTGTTGACATTGATATTTATTATTATTATTTTTAACAAAAATGGTTAACAGAATTGTAGGAATATATTTCCAGGATATGTCATTTTAGTTTAGGTTAAATCGGGAATTGTAGCAGTTTATTGTATAAATCTGAATATTCTTCATTGATTTTGCTAATCAATTAGAAATTAGAACCTTTTCTAATAAGAATTCAAAAGGCGAAGATTTGTTTGTTTGTTATTAACTTAGAATTTTCCAGTACCTTGGTCCTTGCCTCAAACAGACTGTTTAGATTTTCTCAACACAAGTTCTGGTTGATTTCATCATATACATATAATATATGATTCTTGTTTACAATTTGAACTTTATTTGCATGTGGCGATTTGAACGATTTAATAGACAGGCGGCACATTGTTTACACTGTTTAACTTAATTGCAGCTAAAATTGCCATAATGACACACGCCTAATTCCAATGGGGCGACCTTAGACCGGCTAAAGCAAGGCGACAAGTGTACAACTAAAATTAAAACAAAAGCACGGGGCACAACAGCAAAAAGATACAAATGTATCTTAACAGAGTAGCATGAGTGAGTTAGTTTTTTTTAAATAAGGTTTTTTTTTTGTGGTTTCCTCTTTCAGCTCTTAGCCTTTATATTTTAAACGCGCTGCTTTCTTATACTTTTGGGTCACACATTTACATTTACAAAATGCTGCAACGTTCGCGACACTTTCTCTTTTTTTTCTTTGGGTTTTTACTTAACATAAATCGCATGAAAACAAAGGCATGGCTAAAATACACATAAAAATCAAATCAAAATTGCCAAAATTAACGAATGAACGGACGCTTTAATTGCATATGGCTAGCATAAATTAGCGCCAATCCGAGTTAAAAAATTAGTTGTCTCTCAATGGAAAAAGTGTTAGCTCAAAAAGGTAAACGTAGAAATTCACCACAGCTCAACACACAATCAACGACAACAACACTGGCGTGTTCGTTTAGTACATTTCCCTTTGCATCACAACAGTTTTTTGGCGTTTTGTGCCTCTTGTCTTGTTTTCACAGTTGTTGCTGCCTCTGCCGTTTGCTATAACTACAACAGCACGAACAATAGCAACATATAGCCACACTGACAGCTCAAAGCAGCTGCGCCGCGCAGCATTTTCAGAGCAGCGAGAGCAATTTATTTTTAGCTGCAGCAGCAGCGAGAGCATTATAACGAGAGCGCTCTTTAAAACACACAGAGCGACGACGAGAGAGCGAGAGTATGCGCGCAAAGTGCACGTATGCAGGCCGCCGCCGCCGCTACTGTTGCTGATGCTGAGCAAATGAAATGAAATGCTAATTACAATAGGTAAGGGCAACGTTTTTGAATGCTCACCTGGTCGATCCAATGACTGTCTGCGACTCATTGGCAAAAATTTATGAGCCTTGTTTTATGCGTCGGGATATAGAGAATTGCGGTTTAAAATTTAACAGAATTTGATTGCTTCATTTGTGTTGTTTCTTCTGATGGTTGTCGTCTTATTCCTATTCTTTTTTTGCTTATTCTTGTTGCTTCGCTGTTGCGGTTGCTATTGCTTTTAACTTTCGTTGCTTGTGCTGCTTATTCAATTCTACACACTGAAAACACACACACATTGACACAGACACGAACACAGAAAGACACATTTTATTTATTGCAAAGCTTGCATTGACTGTTGACCATCATTTCTATTCACGTTGAATTTGCGCGCAACGCGACACGCGGCTTAAAAACAGCGTGTAAATATAAAACGTTATTTTTTATTTATGTATGCAATTTAATATGTGGTGTTTTGATTGTTGTTGTGGTGGCTGACTTTAGCTTTTTAATTTATTTATTTGAAAACAACGCACTCTCACCAGCGCACACAAACACACACACACACACATGCACACTCACACTCACGCGTCACGTCAATGAACGCAGCAGATCGCAGTTGTTGTTGTTGTCGTCGCCGTAGTAATCACGAAATAACGCTTTTTACGCATATTTCTCAATGAATTTCACCACTTGCACACTGCCTGCGCATTTAATAATTGTTTATTTACACTTCTACACTATTATTGTTGAATATTTAAAACACCGACTTCTTGCTTTTCGTTTTTTTTCAATTTTATTTATTACGCACGCACGAGCGTCTAAACGAGCCATATGACGAGACCCGCCGACGAACAAAGGGAAAATGCTGAATGTGAAAAATGTCAAACATTTGAGAGCGAGCAGACTTTAAGTCTGCGACGTGTGAGTAGAGTGCGCAAAAACGGGATGGCTGGCTATACAACTGTCACTCGCCGCAATACTGTCGTCTCACTCACGCGCCCTTTTCTTGTGGTAGAGAAGAAAAAAACCAAAACGAAACGAGAGATTTACGAAATTCACAAAACATGCCACCAATATTTTGTTGCTTATATTGAGTCTTTACGCTGCCGACATTCTTCATTGCACTTTGTTATTACCAGTTGCTGGCTTACTATTTTCTTTTCTCTAAACACGATTTGACAGTCGTCTCACAATGATTTCCCGCACTTTTCCATACACGCAGTGCAGCGCACTTGGCACTTAAACTACACTTTTTATGTGTATTTGTGTGTGTGCGTGCAAGCATTTTGCAGCTGCTCCATTTGCCATTCACTATGTGATGTTGCCAGACCGTCAACATGTTGCCACAATTTCGATATATTAGAAATTTATAATAACAAATGGTTCGATTAAGACAGATCTTTTCTAACGAAAATAAACCTCTCAATAACTGCGAGATGAGTACAAAAGATTGAATGCAATGTATATAAAGACTGCATCAGATATGGAATCGATTATGTTAATTACCAGCTGAGCTATTTTATCGCGCTCTTATGGCTCTGTTATCAATTGTTATCGCACTGTCATAACAAACCAATCGGTCAAAAGCTACAATCGGCCGCTTATAAGCGGATGAAATAGCGTTTCTTTTGATCACAATACATTTTTTATTGTTGATTTGTTTCCATAATTGAACGCAAGTAGAGCGTAGCCGCAAATCGAAGAGACTGCGAACACGATGCTGCGGGCGATAGGTAAACGGGACAGGGACATATTCGACGAAGTATGGCCGGAGAAGAGGAAAATTGTGCTCAAGCTGCTGCGCCAGGAGACGGTGTCGCAGCGTGAATGGCAGGACCTGTTCTTTGGCGTGCACTTCGTCTGCCTGTGGGACGAGAAGGGTGCCGCCAAAATCTACGACGGCCTCCAGCAGGATATTGTCGAGTTCATTGTCCAGGCCCAGACGAAGGTGCAGGCTCAGCGGGGCGAACAGGCGCTCCTGGCCACGTACATTGTCGAATGGCGTAAGTTCTTCACTCAGTCAAATTACCTGCCGCTGCCATTTCGCCAGCTGGAGCAGTCGCCGCAGGTAAAGCCTGCGTCCAGCTCAAACGCTAGCACATCCACATCATCCGCCGCTGCCGGTGGCGCATCCACCTCGAATGCTGCCGCCTCCTCCGCCAGCAATCAGGCGCCCTTAAGCAGTTCCTCCGCAAAGGCATCCACATCGGCAGCTGCAGCAGCGGCGGCGTCGTCGTCGGCAGCCAATGCGAGTGGTGCATCCATCACCGGCACCACCGTTGGCGCCGCCAGTAATTCGGCCTCAGCTTCGTCCAGCTCGAAAAAGAGCCCGACAGAGGACAGTCCGGTGCGCAAGCTAATGCTCGACTCGTGGAACAAGCACATCTTTCACGACATCAAGGATCGCCTACAGGAGTCCGCCATGAAGATTGTGCACGCCGAGCGCAACGGCGACGCCTACGATGCCCAACTGGTGGTCGGTGTGCGCGAGAGCTATGTGAATCTGTCCTCCAATGCCGAGGACAAGCTGGAGATCTATCGGGAACACTTCGAAAAAGCCTACCTGAAAGCCACCGCTGACTTCTATAGGCTGAAGTCCACCGAACAGCAGCAGGAGAACGGCGTCCTAGCCTACATGAAGTACGCAGACGCCAAGCTGCGTGAGGAGGAGGTGCGCGCAAAGCGGTATCTGGAGCCCAGCAGCTTCAACATACTTACCTGCCGTCTGGTCAAGGTGCTAATTGTGGATCACCTCAATTCGATCATATCCGAGTGCCCGGCCTTAATACGCGACTACGAAACGGAACGTTTGAATCTAATGTTTCGCCTGATGGATCGCGTCCTGGACGGCGAGGGCGTCGAGGCGATGATGGGCGATCTGCAACGGCACATCAAGTCCGCTGGCCTGGCCGACATGCAGTCCGCTTCTGAGATCATCACGCAGGATTCGGAGAAGTACGTGGAGCGACTGCTGGAGCTGTTCAACAAATTTAGCGATCTGGTGCGCAACGCCTTCAACGACGATCCACGCTTCCTTACCGCCCGCGACATTGCCTTCAAGATGGTGGTCAACGACACCAGCGTCTTCAAAATGGAGCTGCCCACGAGCATCGCCAATCGCGGCGTCAAATACACCGCGCCCGAGAGCAAATGCCCCGAGCTGCTGGCCAACTACTGCGACATGCTGCTCCGGCGTACGCCGCTGAGCAAGCGCCTCACCAGCGAACAGATCGATGCTCGTCTGCGCGATGTCCTGCTCGTGCTCAAGTATGTCAACAACAAGGACGTCTTCATGCGCTACCACAAAGTCCACTTGACGAGGCGGTAAGTCCACTACAGCATAAGTATCCTGTGGGAAAACGAATGGCTTAGTAGAACTTATAGCCAATTCAAAACGAATAGCAAAAGGGTATAAATAAATATATAGATATATATTCTTGATCAACACGACTAGCCAACTCGCATTTAAAAGCTAGAGATTTGAAATATTTATTTGATCAATTTGATCGATAACTTGCCATATTATCTGTAATATCAATTTTAAAACACGATTTTATTATCATATCTTAGAGATTATACAGTGCTATAGAATATATAATAATAATATATTATAAAATATTGGAAACAGCGTACACACTAGTCAAGCAATCCCGGCTAGAGACCCATTAATTGCTTATAATCTTGCTGAGGGTATTTTAACTTTTGCACGTAATGTGTTACGTCTCCAGCGTTATAAGGAATATATACATATATTATTCATTTGTATCAACTGCTGAGTTGTTATGTTCTTTTTCTTTGACCTATTTTCTCTTTGACAATATATATTATAATACAGCCAAGCGATTTCACCAGAACATTGAATAAATTAAAAAATAAACGGGTATAAGCTATTTTGGCCCGGACACATTTGTATTTACTCAGTTTTGCTTAAATTTAATGATTTTTGCACACATGTTGTCTAAATTACTAATTGTATAATTATTATTAATAATCTGTTTGTTGCGATGAGTTTTTTAAAAATTAGTCAAATTGTTTGCACATAAACCAAGTGTCTGAAAAACCGTAGAAAATATGTCTACAATATATCTGATAAAGCGAGAAGGAACACAAATCCAACTGTATTCTGGTCATAGACGTGAAATTTAAAATCATGCATTCTTGTAAATTGGATTTCAATTTAACGCGCATTTACTTGTTTTTAGCTTAATCTTGGGCACAAGTGCAGATAGCGAAAAGGAGGAGGACATTGTTGAATGGCTGCGGGAGGTGGGCATGCCCGCGGACTATGTTAACAGGCTGGCACGCATGTTCCAGGACATTAAAGTAAGTGCACAGCACACAAAACTGGACCACCAGTATTTAAATGTTTCGTACCCTGCTCTAGGTCAGCGAGGATCTAAATACTCAATTCCGTAACTCGATTAGTCGGCATGATGCCATCAATATAAAAATACTCAATGCGGGCGCCTGGGCGCGCTGTTCGGAGCGCGTTTCAGTTTCGCTGCCCATCGAACTGGAGGATTATATACCCGATGTGGAGGAGTTTTACAAGAAGAAGCATTCCGGCCGCAAGTTGCAATGGTATCATCACATGAGCAATGGCACCATCACGTTTGTAAACAATTTCGGTCGCTACGATCTCGATGTGACCACATTTCAAATGGCCGTTCTCTTTGCCTGGAATCAGCGGCAGCACGACAAGATCTCCTATGAGAATTTGCGCCTGGCCACCGAGCTGCCGGGTTAGTGCAAAAATTGCCACATTGCTTGACAGTAAACATAAAACTTAAAAACGTTTATTTTTCACAGATCCGGAGCTGCGGCGAACATTGTGGTCGCTGGTCGCGTTTCCCAAGATTAAAAAACAAATCTTGCTGATGGAGCCAACGGCAATTGGTTCGCCCAAAGACTTTGCCGAGAACACCATGTTCTATATCAATCAGGAGTTTGCCATTGTCAAGAATGGCAAATCCCAACGCCGTGGCAAGGTAAACAATAAAACATATAAATATTTAGCAGAAAATCAATTTGCTTCCCACACTTGCAGTTGAATCTAATTGGACGCCTGCAATTGAGCACGGAGCGTTCGCAGCAAGAGGATAATCAGTCTATTGTGCAACTGCGCATATTGCGCACCCAGGAGGCAATCATAAAGATCATGAAGGTGCGCAAGCGCATGAACAATGCGGCGCTTCAGGTGAGTCGAGAATTGTATATCATTTTATTATTTTAGAAGGTAACTTTCCTATTTGCTTGCAGGCCGAGCTGATTGACATACTGAAGAACATGTTCCTGCCATCGAAGAAGATGATCAAGGAGCAGCTCGAATGGCTCATTGAGCACAAGTATATGAGACGTGACGATGACGATATCAACATGTTTATTTATGTGGCCTAACTGTGATGGCCTTTGCGTCCGCCTTGCCTATTAACCATTCCCAAACCATATCCAATCCCACACAGACCCAGCCAGCGTCCTTTCACACACTTATGATCTTCATTTATAAATTGGTGGCGTGCTCTAAGCGCGCACTTTCTCTCTATATCACGCTTTTAGTATCTCGCGGTCATTTTCAATTTGCTTGGAAGTTTTGTTTGTTTTTTTATGGTTGAACTGCGTCGTGGAAAACAATTTTGAATGTGACTATTTGTATGTTTTCTTTCCTATGTGTTTTATGTAAACTCGTAATTATTATTATATTGGCCTATTGGCATTTCGCTTTAGCGTATTAGGTATTAAATTTACTATTTATAGCCGCCCTCTGATAATGATTACGATTAGCGCTAATCTAAAAAAAAAAAGAAACAAAAACTAATTCCTTTTCTGTTTTCTACATATTTGTAGTCTTTGTTTATGTTTGTAAAATCTCATTTCGTAATCACACACACACACACACACACACCCACACACACCCATTACCCAGCTCCTCCACACACAACCATTGGCATATAGGATTTGACTTAATAACAAGTCGAATCTCTTCAAAGACAAAGACACACACGAAGGCAAAACTAAAACTAGAATAGCAATATTATATGTTTAAGTTAATGAAATTATAAAGCATATAAATTGTATTTTAAATAAATTAAGTATTACCACGAATCAATTTTGTATTTAATTATTTAATTACCTTCCGCTTGTAATATCATCAAACCATTTTAAAATTTTTCTGAAATAAATTAAAACTCTTATTTTAAAGATTTTGTTTGTCGGATAAAACAGGAAAAACAGCTTAATTTAGTCATGAAACTTAGAAGCTCCCTTTAAAACAAAATCTTAAGCCAATATATTCCAGAGGCACTCCAATATTTGGAGCGGGTATTAAAAACACATTTCAGTTGTTAACTCAGTTTTATTGTTGCCGTGTTTTAAATGTAGAAATGGACATGCAACAAAATGAAAAGAAAACCTGCCTGATAAATGCACACGGAAATCAATTTAAAAACAAGAATTTACACATGTAAATATAGACATAAACTAAACAAAAAAGAATTATCAAATACTTTGACAAATCAAAAGGAGAAATTAAATACAAAAAAGGATTACTCCCTTTATAAAAATGACAGTTTTACATAGATTCTGGCAGCTGCAATCGAGACACTTAAAACTAAATTGGACCAAGGACTTGTACGACTGCATGACAGACAAGCAAAATACTCAAATCGTGTGATGCACGAACATTTTTTAAAATCTATATCCATAAGCCTAGACGAACACCTAATCGCATTAGTGGCACTACGAGCTATTTAAAGATACGCTTATAATAGTAATGCTTAAGATAACAGCTACTAGACTATGCTCGAATACTATTGAAGCGGTAGGGTTTATGCGGGCGGTGCCAATCTATCTGCGCTTGCGGCCCTTCTTGTAGCCCTTGCCGTACCAGCCCGCCTGAGTGCGCGCCAGTTTCCGTGGAAAACTGTTGCTCAGATTCAGGCGGCGCTTGGCCGTTTCGGCGGCGGCGATATGCGCCAGGGAGATGTTCTCATCGTAGTCATCGTCATCGTCAGTGGTTGGACAGCACTCGCAGACGACAAAGCGGCCGCTGCGCGCTCGTTTCTTGTGCTTGCGCTGGCTGAGATGCCACCGTCGATAGAACTGGCAATCTAGCTCCGCATAGCTATCGAAACAGAACTCACAGCCGGCGGCGGACCGATTCATGGCAAAATTGGGCACCACCTGCGAGTTCCAAATGTTGAGATCAGCCGGCGGCGGTATCAATATGCTGTGCAGGCCCGAGTACGCATACTTGGCATCGTACCAGCTGGGCAGCTGACGCAGTAGCTCGTGATCGCTGTGCCGGCGCAGTAAATCCATTTGTGCCATAACAAACTGTTCCTTCTCGGCTACATCTCTGTCCTCATAATCGCCATCGCCATCGGCATCGCCATCATCATCATTCTCGGTCGTGGACTCTGCCGAACAAGTGGCGCTGTCGCTTTGCAAGTTGAGCGCCTGCAGCGATGGCGGCAGCACCAGTTGCGATTGCAGCTGTGGTTGCACGAAGGGCGTGTAGAGCGGTGCACCAATTGGCACCAGCGGCGGCAGCTGCACCGGCGGCAAGCTGGCCACCGTTGGCTCCAGTCGCGGCTCGAGCCGCAGCTCAACAGGAAGCAGGCACAGGCCCGGACAGCTATTCACATCCGTGTAGGGTGTCTGTATGGCGACTAGTTTGGGCAGCTCCATGAGACCATTTTGCTGCTGATGTCCGTTTGTCTCCTCGGCTGGAGGCTCCGGTTTGGGTGTGAGTGACTCCAGCTTGGGCAGCAGCTCCTGCTTGATGCAGGTGATTTCCAGACTAGATTCAAGCAGCCCGTGCTCAACTTTCGTCTCCTGCTTCAGCTCGCACATTGTCAATGTGTCGACTTTCATTTCCGTTTCCGTTTCAGTCTTCACTTTGATGTCCCCTTCCGTTTCGGTTTTCAGCTGCGCCGACTTGGCCTCCTCGGCGTTGTCCTTCGGCAATGGCGCATACTTTTGCCGCATCTCCAGATTGGTCTTGATGCGTCGCCCGTTCTTGATGGGCGTGCGGATGCGTGGACCTTTGCCGATGGGCAGATCGCTGTAGCTGTCTCCCGATATGGTCGAGTCCTGCGTCTCCTCGGTCGTTGTTGTGCAGGATTGCGTGTCGCCCGCCTCCTCCTCGTCGGCATTCTTCAGCAGCGGCTGCGTCAGCGTGTGCAGCTCCTCGGGCATTAGCAGCGTGGCGTGCGCAAATATCGGATCCTTCTCCTTGCTGTAAACGGGCACCGTAATGTTTAGCAGGCGCATCAGCTGCGCCATGACGTCATCACACTTGCCATTGATCTTGATGCTGGCTATGCTATCCTTGGGCGTCCACTGCAGATTCACCACACAGATCTTGGCGCGCTGTCGCGCCGGCTTGTCCATCTGCCACAGCCACGTGTACTTCTTGAGCACCTTCAGGCTGGACCCCAGACAGAGTATGACATCGGCCCGTTCCGCATGCCGCGTGGCCCCGTCCCAGTTCAGTGGCCACTTCACGTTGCCGCGCTCGCCAAAGTGCACAATGGTGTCGTAGAGCGGCTCCGAACACCTGTGGCATAGCCGATGCGTCTTGTGGCAGTAGCGTGCCGTCATCTCGGTCACATCGAACTGGCGCCAGTAGACCGCATTCGGTTTGCACTGCTTGCACACCTCCACATACATGTTGCCGTGGATCTCCGAGAGCGACCGTCGCGGCAGGCCGGAGCGCAGGTGGAGTCCGTCGCAGTTCTGCGAGACGACATGCTGCAGGAGGCGGCGTCGGTGCAGCTCATAGAGCGCCATATGCGTATAGGTGGGATTGGCGCTGGATAAATCGTGCTCGCCAATATCCTTGCCCTTCTGCAGCAGCGTCCAGATGCCCTTGCTGCCGCGATAGTCCGGAATGAGGGCCGCGGTGCTAATGCCGGCTCCCGTATAGCAAATCAAATGCTTTGCCTGCGATATGATATTGGCCAGCTGCTCCACCTTGGCCTCGATGACGTGCGGCTCATCCTCCTTTTCGACGACGCGCTCTTTGTAAATCTCAATGCGCTCCTTGCGCTTTTTGGTCGTCTTCACAATATCTGGATGTTTGTCCAGAAACTGGCGATCCTCGACCGTACGCAGCGCATCGCATTTCCGTAAAATTAGCGAAACCTGTAAAAATTATATTTATTCGAATGTCAATCAATAATGCAATAAAAGCAGGTGCTAAACGTTCACACATATAAATAAAAATATATACACATGTGCAAGTCAGCAAACACAGAGACACACATACACACACACACACACAGGCGCACATGCACGTTAATTACCTTTCGCATAGCATCCTTGCGTCGCCGTTTCTCGTTATCCTTTTTCGCCGGATTCATTTTGGCACGCGTCTTATATGACTGCACCGCCTCGGTGGACACAATTGGCTGCAGTTCGTCCGGCTCCATGTTGCTGGCTAAACTTTTCGATTTCGCACTCAATTCCACATACATGTGTCTCAATGTGCGTCGCAAACGCACGTTAAAAGCGAAAGGAATTGACGCGCAGCGCAGTAGCAGCCCCCAACCACCGGTCGGCTAGCGGCACATTATATATTTGGCTTAAATCTACTTTATTGTTTACATATTTGTGTGTCGCAGATTTATCGACCTTTTGGCGCGTGTGAAATATGTTGTTTTTCCGCAACTTCAATTAATGTTTTTTTTTTGTAAACAACAATAGAGATGCGCGTTAACTGATATTTCTGTTATATTTCACGGGTACCTTACAGTATGTTAAAAATACTGTGATAAAATACTGTTTTCGTATATTTTTAATTGTGTGTTGCGGACATCAAATATTTATTGTTTACATTGATTATATTTTAAAATACTATATAGTGATTATAATTGACTTTTTTAAGCTTAAATTTAACTTTTCAATATGTATAAATAATGTTTGGTTCATCTCTTTGCTCTGACCGGCCTTGCCAGACTGTCATAAAAACAAACCAGCTAAATTTAAACAGAAGGATTTGTTATTTTTGCTTAATTTTAAAACATGTGTTGTAAATACTAAATAAAAAAAAACTAATTATTGTTTTTTTACAAGCATATGTTGGTTATTCTAATTATTGGTCATAATTTTCGTGATCCAATCCAAATAATAATAAACGCGAGTATAAATACTGGGAATTTTCGGTGTACCGCACGAAATGCCCGCCGATGTTATTCCCATCACATGGTACATGCAGGGATATTCTTGGTGATAGACCAGAATGGGTCCACCCGAATCACCATTACAGGTGTCCATTGGCTGAGCAGAGCCCACACACAATTGGCTGCTCGCATCGAAGCCATGTGGATATTCATCGCCACGCTCAATTACGCGGCGACAAACCTGTGCATGGAGTATGAAATTGTATTAATACCAGATAAACATACTCGTTTAGGTACTTTGATTACCTCATCTGCGATGCGATCCAGTTTTACTTTCAGGAGCTTCGACGACAATTTACCCGCCAGGCTGGTGGTGCCCCAGCCGATGGCTATGAAGGACTCCACATTTTGGCCATTCTCAAAGGGCAGACATGCCGGATGCTTGAACCGATCGAATTTGATCGTCTCGGCCAGTTTAATCAGTGCGATATCGTTGTAAAGCTCCGAACTGGTGAAATTCGGATGGCGATAGTAGCTAGCCACGGCGTAGTCCCTGGGCTGCGCATCCTGCTGGTCGTTGTCAAAGTCCAGAGCGCCCAAACGCACCACATTTGGCTCGCCCCTTTTAATATGTGAATAAGGTGAGTAATTTTTTAATTTAACTGTGTTTCCAAATTTATATAGTATTTCGATGTTGGTACTCTTTGACCGATTATTCCTGTGGCAGTCATATAATATAGTTGTCCGATAAACGGATGCTACAATTGCTTTTTTGCTCAGGATCTTAAAAACCCAAAACGTTTTTTTTTTGCACGAAAAGTTATATTTCACCGATCAGTCCTATGGGGAACTATATGCTGGTAGTGTTGTTGTGATATTGATGAATAATATTTTTTCGCTGTGTCAAATTCTCACTGACTATTCACGGATTTCTTGTTAAATAAAAATGCTTTTGAAATTTCCTAACCGATTATCCCAAACGAAACTATAATATAGCTTATGATAATAATATATTAGGACATATAAGAATAGACAGAAAAATATAATATGAAAAACATTAATATTTTCCACATTTTCAAACTAAACTTGTTCCCAAGCTCCTAATAGAAGATATATTAGGAGCTTGGGAAAAAGTTTTGTTTGAAAATCTGGAAAATAAAGAAAAAGAAGAAAATAATTAAAAAGAAACTTATAAATCGAGCAATATTTTCTATGAGGCAATAGCAATAGCACATGACGATAGCTGTAAAATAAAATAAATGGACAGACGGACTAAATCGATGAGAATGTCGGTTATCCTTAAGAATGCATATACCTAATGGGTCCGGAGATGTCTTCTGGTGCCACTTAAATACATTCACAAAACCCGTTTTACCCACTTTCAACGGGCTGCGGATATAAAAATCAGTTGGGAACAATTACGATTACTCACTGTTCCGAGTCGAAGCAGTGGGCGGCGGTCAGCACGAATCTGTCGCTGATCAGTGTGCCGCCGCAGAACCAGTCGATCTTGTTGCGCTGCCCGCGACGGCGTCCGAGCCGCGCCACGTGCGGGAACTCGTTGGGACCGGCGGCTTGCCCGCCGACGATCAGTGGCGTGTATCGGCGACAGTTGTCGATGGTCTCGTACATGATGGGCGCATTGGGGAACAGGAAGCTGTAGCCCACCAGCTCCTCGAAGACGGCCTTTTTGTAGCCGGTGCAGGCTGTTGGAACGAAATGGGCGTTCAGCAAATGCAGCACGCAAAGAATCAAAGTCCACTTACAGCTAACGATCTCATTATGTTGGCCAAAAATCGGTTGAAACGAGAGCTGGGCCAGGAGGAGAAGCGGCAGCAGACGCATTTTCAGTTTGAGTTTGTTTATAAATAATAAAATTGGCCCGTTGCTGACCGGTTTGCACGAACTAGCCAGGTTAACTCTCCGGACAGGTTTACAGAGTTGAACTTGGGCTAGGGCTGGTCACCAGTGATCGGTAATCAACGATTGGCGATCAGTGATCAGCTGTTTTATAGATTGCTGGTTAAATTAGTTGTTGTTGCGCATACGCCGTGTTGACCCGCCAATTGCTGAACAAACACTGCCGCTCTTAACCCATTTAATGGCAATTAACATTTAAATTTAAATAGCTAAAAATTCCATCGCATTTCCAAGTAACCCATTAAACGTTCGCTATCTCCTGCTTGATCCAGTCCAGGTAGAAAAAAACTCGCGTGTAGAGACTCGGCACGTTGGGCGTGCCGCAGCCAATGCCCAGCGAGGTGACGCCCATCACATGATACATGCACGGATACTCCTCGTGATAGGTCAGCACCGGGCCACCAGAGTCGCCGTTGCAAGTGTCTTTGCGCTCGGCGGACCCGATGCACAGCTGCGTGGTGGAATTGTAGCCATCGGGCAGCTCGTCGAAATCCTCTATGGGGCAACGCTGGCCAAACCGCTCGAGCTTCACCTTGAGCAGCTTGCTGGACTGCGTGCCCGCAAATGTGGTGTGACCCCAGCCGGTGGCTATGAAGCTGTCATAGCGATCGCCATCGTTGAAGGGCAGACAGGCGGGATGCTTNCTGGACTGCGTGCCCGCAAATGTGGTGTGACCCCAGCCGGTGGCTATGAAGCTGTCATAGCGATCGCCATCGTTGAAGGGCAGACAGGCGGGATGCTTATAAACGCTGAACCGGACACCGCGTTCCAACGTAACGATCGCTATATCATGGTACAGCAGCGGGTGCTTGAAGCCCGGATGCTCGGTGCTGTTCAGCACACCGAAGTCCTCGGGATCTGCATCATCCTTGTCGCTGGCAAAGTCCAGCTCACCCAGGCGTACCACATTGACCTCACCGCTGCGATTGGCGGAAATTAGCATCGGATTTCAAAACCGTGATAAGCTTTGATTACGTACGTTACCGAGTAGAGACAATGGGCCGCGGTGAGCACCAGGCGATCGCTTATCAAGGTGCCGCCACAGAACCAACTGGTTTCGTTCTTGCCATTGCGATTACCCAAGCGCGCCATGTGCGCAAATTCCTTCGGCTCCGCCGGGATGCCGCCGACGATCAGGGGCGTGTAGCTGTGGCACGTGTCCAATGTTTTGTAGGTGATCGGCGCACCTGGCAATAGGAAGCTGTACCCATCCCGTTTATCAAAGACGCTCTGCTTGTATCGCGTGCACGCTGGCGAATAGAATAGAGAGAAGGGGATAGAAGCTGATCAGCTTGCATCTATATAGATAGTTTTGTTCGGCTTACAACTGACGACGTCGGCATCTTGGGCCCATATCGAATGCTCTGTTAAACTGAAAATCAGCAGTACAAGCCACAAAGCTCTCAACCGAAATGCGTTTTTCAATTGCATTTTATTTTAATATAATATTTCCTTAGTATAGCCACTAATCGCACCCGACTCAAAACTGAACGATCGCTCGACTGTTGTGAAAACCCCGAGAAGAGATATTTTGCTCGCTCATGGAGTGTAGGGTATATGGGTCCAGCCGTGAAGCTGGAAACTTGAATTTTTGAATACATATTCGATAACGCTTGCTCAACAAAATCCTGATATCCATATAAATCGCGAAAAGAGACATTCACAAAATTAGACAGATAGATCAAGTTACAAAAGTCAATAAATTTCGAAAATAAAAACATTAAATAAGACTGATTCGACTGTGAACGAGTATTGATCAGTCGATTAGACTCGACTGCAACGCTCACACTTGTTTTGATCTGTGCAGGAAATCTAGCTTTATCAATAAATCGCAATCGCGTGTATTGAGAAGAAACAAAGCTAGTTTTTTATGTAGCTAAAAATGTGTATGTATTTGTATTTGTATGTATGCAATAAACAGAAAGTCACATATGCACACATACACATACATATGCGCATGTGTGCTTACGTAACTTTCTGTTTATTGCATGCGATTTTATATTATTTCTAGACTTAAAGGAAATTTCCTTTAGCAAAAGCAAATTTAGAATTATATAATATTAAATATTGAGTTTTCTAGGGCTTCTTTTTGATAAAATACTTCTGCTAATATATATATCGAATTTTAATTACTCGACTTAAAAAATAATAAGATTCTGACTAATTATCTGGAAAAAGAAAGAACATTTTACACTCACATTGCTATATTTTATTTATATTTGTTAGAATCAGAGTAAAGTTCTATATTGAGATAAGATGAATATACATTTATTGATAATGATCTTTACTGTGTGGCTTGTTTAAGCGGCACAGTGAATGCACAAAAATGCACTGTGAAATCGTTAATCAATTGTTCTTGGCCATTTCCCGTTTGATCCAGGCAAGGTAGAAGTAGACTCGCGTGTAAATAGCCGGCAGATTGGGCGTATCGCAGCTGCTGCCCAACGACGTGATGCCCATCACCTGATACATGCACGGATACTCCTCGTGATAGGTCAGCACCGGGCCGCCAGAGTCGCCGTTGCAGGTGTCCTTGTGCTCGGAGGAGCCAATGCACAGCTGCGTGCTAATATTGTAGCCGCTGGGCAGCTCGTCGAAATCTGTCGTCGTGAGACATTTGTCGCCATAGTTTATGAGCTGGACTTTCAGCAGCTCATTGGAGTCCTTGCCGCCATATTTCTCGTGGCCCCAACCAATGGCAATGAAGCTCCCACTGCGACTGCCATCAGAGAGGGGCAGACAAGCGGGATACTTATATTCGCTGAAGATCACGGCACGCTTCAGGCGCACAATGCCGATGTCATTGTAGGCCACCGAGTAATCGTAGCCCGGATACTCTATAAGCTTTTCCACGCCAAAGTCCTCGGGATCTGCATCATCCTTGTCGCTATCAAAGTCCAGCTCACCTAGGCGCACCACATTGACCTCACCGCTGCAATTAGCGGCAATTGGGCATTAAAATCGCGATATGGTTTTATTACGTACATTTCCGTGTAGAGACAATGGGCCGCGGTGAGCACCAGGCGATCGCTTATCAAAGTGCCGCCACAGAACCAGCTGATTTTGTTCTTGCCATTGCGATTACCCAAGCGCGCCATGTGCGCGAATTCCTTTGGCTCGGCAGAAATTCCGCCGACCACGGGAGGAGATGTGCTGACATCAACATCTTCATACCATCCGAATATCTTTGTATTAACTAAACGCAACATTAGTTAATACAAAGATAATCTGTGTGAATATTTACATTTAACATCTTGGTTCGGAACTTGGGCAAGTTCCAGCGAACCAAGAATCGAAGCAAACAGCAACAAACAAACCGCGATTAGCTGCGCCATTACACCGGATTTAATTATGCAACCGTTTGAAACTTATTTGAACAAGCTTCGAGCGCAACTGATCAATGCGTATTTTAATAAGACTAGTGAGCTTAGCGTTTATTAAACAGTGTGGTGACGGCAAAGACTATAAAAACACTAAGATGAGTAACGCGCATACATTTGAACGTAAGCAAAAATTTCTGGTGTGGCTTTTCCAGTGGCTTTTCGCTCTTCAAACGCCACACCAGCCGAGTGGCTTTTCGAGATCGAAAAGCCACTCGATTCAATGCCGATGTCAATAGTGTAATAAAGAACAAATAGGAGAAGTGTGTGGGGAGGGGGGTACAGGGTTTAGCAAGGCGCAGGTAGCTAGAAATTTTGCCTGCCGGAGTCGCATAGTAAAAAGGGAAATGGTCCATAATTCGACGCATCGACGTGACGTCACATCAGCTTATGCACACTCGCATAGAAACCTAAGATGTGACGTCGCGTGCAAAATATGCAACCTTTAGATTTTTATGCATATTATGGGCTGCGGACACGCAAACTTATGCGTTGGCACGACAATGTGTGTATAATTTTGGTGCATCGAGGCAAAAATACCCTTATTTATACTCTTCATATATAAAATGTTTATATAAAACATATTTAAAGTAATAGTTTAATTGAAACTCAGTATATATGCAGCAAACATTTTGCTTNCCTTATTTATACTCTTCATATATAAAATGTTTATATAAAACATATTTAAAGTAATAGTTTAATTGAAACTCAGTATATATGCAGCAAACATTTTGCTTTATACTGATAACATTTATACTGATTTAGCAGTTTACTATTAGTAGTTTTGAAGTAAACTGTAAAAAGCACTAAAAAAGTAAACATAACCTATTCAGGGAAAGGGTGTACTCGCGGCTGGAAAATCAAAAGCTATTAAAATTGGTCGGCACTTAGCATGCCAAGCTGAGAGTAATTCTATTTTTTAGAATTTTGCGCTCTTTAAATTGTGAGAGCGCAAGTGCACCGATATCGTTTCGTTCTCAAATTTGGAAAATATCAAGCTGCCTTGTAGGATTTCGGTGTACTGCGTTACTCATCTTAGTATTTGTATTGTCTTTGGTGACGGCCAGTTTTCCAATGCAACTCATCAACTGTCATTTATCGCTATAAATATACAAATATATATCTTATTCTATCGATAAATATTTTTATGCAAGATAAAACATTAAATTAAGAAGGCAAGCCTGATAATGGGTTCAGAGCTGACGGTTGACGGTTATAATTCATATCTTAATTCAAATTCAATGCGGGTCACAGTAGTATTTACAATACTCGTGGTCGTTTGCAACGGCTGTGTAACCAGGCATATTGCCATATTAAAGATATTTGCTGAAATGGCATGATATAACATAACTTAACCATCGCAAAACAAAATTTAAATAAAAACGCTAGACTAAACTCTGTATAAAAACAATCAATATTAATAATAATTATTGATAATTAAAAAAGGGAAATACAAATTCCACACTGCCCCACTCGATATTAATGAATAATCATGTCGAAAATGCCATCTAACATCATCATTTGTATTTTAACTTTAATTATTTGTTTTTATTACTTTTGGCTGAAGTAACTTTTAATAGCTGCCTGCTGTGCTACGAAAGTCAAATTTTAAATAATTATGAATATAAAAGATTGTAATATTTTTGCTGAATTATAAAAATAATAAAAAAATATATTTTAGTGTTATTTAGTATTTATAAGAATACGTAAAAAAAAATAAAATAATTTTAAATGCTTCCCGCCAATTGACTTCATAAATTGCCCAGCACTGAACTCAACCAATATCATATATGTAAACTAGCCGTTCGATAGACTTAAAGAATGAACCAGCTTAGGTTGGTAAGTTCTCTTCGCTTTGAAATTATACTAACGCTCTTTTTTAATGTAGTTTAACAATTTTTTAAAACATATACATATATATTGTGTGAACATATAAGTGATTAAACGCAAGTAAGTATTTAAGTATTTTTACCACGTTTTGTATGAAACTGACAGCAAGGTTGCTGCATAACGATTCAATAATTCTTTCAGGAAAATTTAGGTAGGCCTATAGGCTGTGGCTGTGGTGTAATACCAGGGCATTATCTCTAAATGTTGATATTTTTTAAATTTTAAGAACCCCATTTTTTAACCCTATATTTTGTGCATATTAAAAGCTTTTATGTAAAAGAAAATTTATTTATGTAATAGAGAATTTAATTCTTTACAATTTTGAATTTAATTTTTTGGTGTTAAAACACATAAATAAAGGTAAAACAAATTTCTGGTTCCGACCCGTGAACCAAGTTCCGAAAATCGTCGCTAAGTGACCGTTGCTAACTTGACGCACATAGTTCGCTAGTTCAGTGAGTAATTTAATCAAATTTATTCAAAACGATTTGATGTCACAATAAAAAGAAAAACAGTAGCTTTAATGTGGACTATGTTTAAAGATAATATTTAAAAATGACTTTTCAATGTCGCACCTGTGCAAATGTAATTTATAATATGAACGCCAAGAATCTCTTTGAGAGTGAGAACTCTGAAATCCTAATGAACATTGAAACAGTAGTTGGAACAGTGGTAACGTTAGGTTTGTTTATATTTCTAAACCACACGTCTAATAAATGTATCACGATTTTGGTAACAGCTAATATCCAGTCCAGACCTACCATCGCACATATGCGCTTGCTGTCTGCTTGACTTAAAACAAGCCGTATTCCATATGAAGGTGTTTCGCGAACGCTGCCTTAAGACGCAGGAGCAACTGTTGAGCACACACAAACGTATGGATGAACTCTCCTCGGACGCGGACTCCGAATTGGACCGTCAATCCAACACTTGTGATGCTAATGTTAAACAGGAAATTAATATTAACTATGAGGAGTCGGCCATTAAAAGCCACGGTTTCTGCGATGTGGATGATGCGCTGATAGAATTCGAGGAAGAGAAGAGCATTTTATCTGTTGTGGCAGGCAATTGCATTGAGGACACCACTGAAGATGCCGAGTACTTGGTAGAGAGTGTAAAAAACGAAATACGCAGTGTATGTGTTTATAGCAGTGACAGCCAAGAGACAATCGCAGAGTTGCAGGCGTCAGACAGCGATTGCGCCCAAAATACCGATTGCTACAAGGATGCAAGTTTAAAGGGAATTAACCCATCAAATTTTACTAACGTTAAAACAAATAAGAGAACATGTGCAAAAAGAAAAGCTCTCAACAAGAAGTTAAACAGTGCCAACTTGGATAGTGTTAGCAGTTCATCGCACAAAGTAAAAAAAAACTACACCAGCTGGAAGAATTTGACGGAGGAGCAAATCATCGATCGCAGGCGCAAGCAGCGACAACGGGATTGCATATGTGATAAGTGTGGCAGGCACTTCACCGACCAAAGCAACTTCAAATTGCATATGCTGCGGCACACCGGCGTCAAGAACTTTAAGTGCAAAGAGTGCGATAAGCGTTTCTACACCGATCACCTGCTGCAATTGCACGAACGGACCGTGCACCGCGGTGAGAGACCATATGCCTGTAAGTTCTGCGACAAGACTTTTAACAGCAGCACAACTCGTGTCATGCACGAACGGTAAGTGTATGGTGGTATCCCTGACGCAAGAACATTTAGTTGGGACATCTTGAACAAATAACCCAAGTAGAGTCTCTT
>SCDT01001440.1:46664-58930 GCA_004143765.1 Drosophila melanica
GCGTTTGCTTTCTAATACAGATCTGGGATGTGGTGGCTCTTACATTTGTTGGGGTATTCAGTGGATCTAGCGCAGCTGTATCTTTTTGCATCCACCCTTTACTGCGTAAAAGTTGTTGTTCTATGATGCACCGCTCTCGAAAAGCAATCGAATGGTTCAAATCCAAATAACAGGAGGAGCAAATGTGCTTGGGCATATTTTGAACTTCATCTAACTATAAACAAACGTTTTGAACTTTAATAGCCACCTGTTGCATGCATCTCTTTTCGTTTTTCGAACAAAATTTTACCCAAATTCCTGTCAGTGTTTCAATCTTATCCAGCAAGTTTTTATTTTCGTGCTCAAAAAGATTTTTGGCATTCAGGTTGTTAATCTTTTCGCCACATGTTCTACACCAAACAAACGTCGACATTTTAACAATTTTATTTATCTCAGGTAGTTCTATTTTTAATATATATATTTTTTTTTACCAGAGTGTGAATAGAATAAACACAGCTGTTGAATTACGTTGCTTGTGAATGGCATTATTATTAAATGCCATTTACACTAGAGTTCTATTTAGTTCAGTTGACTTTTATTCAGCAAACGAATTTGTTATTTAATTCATCTATTGTTTTGTTCTCATTAAATCATTTATTTATAAGGATTGTAATAAAAAGCTCATCGTGCTTAATTTGTGTATATTCACCGAATTTCGAATTTATTTATCGTTATCGCGGCTTAAAAATGAAATCAAGTTTTTTGATGCTTTTAATTGCATAACTTATTATGTACATAACTATCAATATTACATTGCTGCGTCTACAATTAAAACGGCTTAAACGACAAAGCGAAATAAACAAAAGAAATAAATCGTCCGTCCATTATATTAGAAGTTCATTTGAACTAATGCAAAAGGATTCTGTACATTTCCAAATTACACATCAAGTTCAACAATTAAGGAGTCTGGAAAGACGATAGCCTCGTCTGCAACAGTTATTTCTTTAATGTCTTCAAGCTGTTTATTTAACGCTTCGTTTGCCCTCTTTTGATGCTGCTTTGTACGACAATGGATTCTTAAGCCCGGCTTGCGAGGAAAGGCCACATTGCAAAGGTCGCAACTAAAAGATGGAATTCATTGAAAGAATTGAAAGAAGCTATTAATCATCCATTCATACCGATATGGCCGCAAGCCTGAATGCAGAAATTCATGTTTATTCAAACACGATTTCGTGTTATATTTTTTGCCGCAAATCTTGCATTCATATGCCCAGCTTTTGACGTGCCGTACTCTGTAATAGACAAAAGATTTAGTGGCATTCATAAGTACTCGTTCATCATCCATACTGTTCGTGGCGTTGACGTGTGCTGCCTGAGTAAAAACGCTGACCACAAAATCTGCACACAAATGGCATCTCTCCTTGGTGTTTCACCCGAATATGTAGTTGTAATAGGTATTTGGAATAGTGCTTTGTGCCACATTCTGTACATTCGAAATTCTTTTCACCCTTGTGGCGCAAAATATGAATATCCAAGTTTTTCGGATTCGAACATTGATGGCCGCATAGGTCACAGATAAAAACCTTAGCTCCACTAGATGGTTTATCCTTCTTTTTAATCTCTGTGCCATTATCTTGTTCGGTTAAGGGCTGGCCAACAGGAGATGATTTAGCTGGACTGGGACTGGGCGATGCTTCTTCAAGTGCTGCGTCCTGGAGGTCTGAAGTCTCCTCGGAAACACTCAATTCGTTTAACTCTTCTAATGTAAATGTACCTTGGCAGTCTTCACCATTGCTTAGACTGCGGCGTGGTGAAGCCTTATGTCCGTGCGTTTCATGGCATGCTGCAGCATTTGGATCTGTTAGTGTTTTAGCTGAGCTTGAAGCATAGAAATACTTTTTGCTCTCTTGTATAGAATTCTCAGCGAGTGTATTTGAATTCCGTTTACGAGCGCGTAAAACGCGTGGGGTAGATTGGTGTTTTAACATTACAGCATTTTCTGTATTTTCTGTGATATCCCCCGTTCGCTTTCTTTTCTTAGTGCATTGCGGTTGGCCTACTGCTGCATTTGATGGAAGTGCTTCTGCTTCTGCGGTTTTAAGTGGGTCCAGCGTCGTTGCCTTATCCTTTTCATTTTGCAAGAACTGTTCCGATTTTAGGCAGCGCTCTCTAAACGCTATTGAATGATAAAGGTCCAAGTGGCAACAGGTGCAAATATGCTTAGGCATATGGTGCTCATCAGTTACCTGTAATCATGGCAAATTGTATATATATTTATTTGTGGTTGAGGCTAATGTTTACCCTGATTCCAGTAAGTATTTCGATGTTTAACAATATCTCATTGTCTTCTTGTTCAAAAAGATTTTTGGCATTTGGGTTAAAAATCGTTTCGGCACAAGTTCTGCATTTAACCGACATTTTAGAAAACAAATGTTTTTAGCATAAATTGATTGTACCTTCCGACAAGAGGCAGGGCTGTTATTCTATTTAAGTATTTTTTCTGTATGCAATGTGTGTGAATGACAAAATAAAAATTTCGATAACAATAAATAGGCATGTTACCCACCTAATGTTGTCCCATTAAGCTTTTGTACGTATTTAAGTGCTATAAAATAATGCTGTTTATCGTTTAATTGTTATATTTTCAATAATGTTTAAAATCATAATATAGTCAAATACTGCTGAAAGCTATTTTTTATTTTATGCCATGGTAATTTATTTTGGTGCAAAACCACATTTGATTATTTAAATTCTTGTAAAAATATATTTAAATAAAGATAGTTAATAGCATCTAGATATAAGAATATTATGTATGTTTTTATTTATTCAGCGACCTCTTCAATAATAGAATCGGGGAAATCAAAATCGATGTACTCATCGCTGACCGTTGACATTTCAGCTTCATCGTAATCATCTTTTATCATCTGATTAACTCTTCGCAGATGGAATTTTGTTAGGTAATGATTTTTCAAATATGTGAGACCTTTAAAGGTCTTTTTGCATGTTTCGCAGCTAAAAAACAAACAGATATAATTAAATGTCGTTCAGTTATAGTTATAAATTTACCGATGAACTGTTTCCCCTGTGATATGAACATCCTTATGCTTTTCCAAGCTTATTTTGCTTATGAACGTTCTGCTGCAGAGGTTACACGTGAAAGGCAGTTCGTTCGCGTGATATTTCCTACGAAAAATAAAATCAAATATATGAGTTTAAAATTAAAAGTTCTAAATGCAAATAAGAGCGCAAACAACTGTACGCACTAAGAGAAATATCAAACCAAAACTCTGCACTCTACTTACCGCTCGTGCCGACAGCGACTCGGACTGTTGCGGAAGGCCATGCCGCAATATTTGCATACAAATGGCTTCTCCCCCTTGTGATGCACACGAACATGCAGCATTAATAGTGGTCGGGTAAAAAATTTACTGCCGCAATCATCACATTCAAACTTTTTTACGCCCGAGTGACGCAACCGATGGTCCTTCATGTTACTTAAATCACGGAAGGACCAACCACACTGGTCGCACACATATTTTTTCTCCTGTGGTGCAGCGTTAGGTTTTTTCTTCAGTTTCCTAACTTTTTCACGACGAAGAGCTGAAGAATATCTAAAATCTGTTGCTGGTAGCGTGATGCCCTTTGACGGTCTGGGAGCAATAGCTGCTGTTGGCCGAACTGTTATAAACCGTGGACCTGCAACAGGATGTGCCGGCACCCCCACAGGCCGCTTACCATTTTCTGGCTGGCTTGCGCTACCTAATATTGCAGGGCGTGTAACTGCTTGCCGGGCATCTTTTGGATCTCGGCAACGCATAATTCGTACTCGAGGTGATAAGTGGCTTGGGGTTAACAGTTTTTGCGTTTCTTTTATATGTTCTTTACTTTCCCTTCGATATGCTTCTTTAGTATTGTTGGAGCTAAGAAATTCATGCTTAATTTGTATCGCATCCTCCTCTTCGAGTTCATCTCGCTCATCTAATGGATCAATTTGCTGAAACTGTTTAGCTCTATTATCATCTCGCCGCACGTCCATAAAGTGTTTGTTGGCTTCTAAGCAGCGTTCGCGAAATGCCATGGAATGGTTCAGATCCAGATAACAGCAGGAACATATATGACTAGGCAAGTGCGCATCATAAGATAACTGAAAATTATTTTAGGACGAAATATCCAAATTGACGTGAAAGACGGCGACACTCGACATGAAAGGGCTCACCCTAATTCCAGTAATCGCGTGGATACTGTGCCGAATGTCTTCGTTCTCATGTTTAAAGAGATTTCTGGGATTCAAATGGTAAATTGGTTCTCCACACATTCTACAGTGAATCGACATTTTGCTTTAATATTTTGAGTTTGCGAAGTCTTAAGTTAAAACTGCGGAAGTGTGCACACATTAATGTATCTGAAATGCACTAAAAATGGTATTCACGAAAAGAAGGTAATGATTTGAAAAAATTTATACAAAAAATGTATTTATTATACATTTATGTATAATATATTTTATGTTTCAATAAACTAAATTAGTAAAAGTAATCAAATATTAAAGCATTGTTCATTGTTTTTTTTTATTATTTCCTATTTTTTATAAGGCTTACCCCATGCCTATAAATAAATTATTTGTCATTGTCACAAAGAAAAGTTCTTATTGTAAATATATATTGTATGATGTCGTAAATTTAATTTTAAATATTTTTAGTGCGCAGTGTGCACCTAAAAAATTTGATAAAAAATATAAGCGTTAAATATTGGTCTGCTTATTTATTTGCCATTCACCTGGATTTTAACAACAGCCGTCTTTAAAGCGTTAATACTTTTTTTTCATTACAACTAAGCACGATGAATGGCTGGCGCACTCTTTGTCGCACTTGCGGCACAAAAATAAATGAGGAGCTTGACGCTAAACTTTTTGACAAACTGAACTACACATATTTAACTATAATCGAAGACATTACCGACATGTTGGTAAGTTAATTTTTTTTATGCTTTGTGTTTTTTGTAAGCCTTAAATTTCAAACATTACAGATAGAAAATGATAATACCTTGCCGGAGTTCATATGTATAAGGTGTAAATACATGTTAGAACAAATAGCAAAGTTCCGCGCAAACTGCCTCGCTACTCATAAGAAACTATTAGCAAACATAAAAAAGAGCATCAAAAACCGCAAAGAACAGATTCCTAAAGTAAATCCCAGATTAGACTACAAAGAAACAGCCGTTTTAGTGGAGGAGGAAAGTAACGATAGCTGTGATGAACAAGAGTCAGGAGAAAAAAATAACTATAAGGAAGGTCAGAACATCGAAGCAAAGGTACATCCAAGTCCCACACAAGTTCAGAACAAGAAATTAAGTAAAACCAAAAACATAAACACCAAAAATGGACGAACAAAGGCAAGGACGTGGATTTGTGAACAATGTGGCGGCGAATTTAGCTGTTCTACATATTTAAAACTGCATATGCTGCGGCACACGGGTAAAAAGGAATTCGAATGCGACATTTGTAACAGCAAATACTACACGAGGAATGAAATGCAGCGTCACAAGATCCTGCACACCAATGCAAGACCCTATACATGTCGGTTTTGTGACAAGTCATTTCGTGGCACTAGTAGCAAAGCTGTCCATGAAAGGTTTGGTCACCCGATTTTGCTTTTTCTAAATCCACTTGGTAATACTGTATGTTATAATTTTAGAACTCATACAAACGAACGGCCGTTTGCCTGTCAATATTGTGATAAAACATTTACATCAACATCGGTACGAAAAATGCACGAGCGTGTGCATGTTAATAATCGAAAATATCAGTAAGAAAATTATAAGAATATTAATTGACAGCGTAATATTTGCAACTTATTTTTCTTTTAGCTGTGAGCGATGCGATCAATGGTTTTTACGACCTTCACATTTATCATTACATCAACGCACCAAACTGCACAAAAATAAAATCAATGGTACCTAGGTGTATGAAAATGCATTTGTTTAAATTTGAAAAGAATGCTTTGTACAAATGAGTTTGAACAAACTGCTTTCATGTGATTGTCAACATTAAACAGCTGACAGAACTTTGTGTGAACGGCAATTTTCCTTCTGTGAATTTACTTTTAAAGGGGCATACGCTGTTCTGATAACGAAAAAAAGTCTTCAATAAAAGAATTTGAATAAACATTTTGATAGTTACCATTTGTGTTTAGCTTCACTTTTGAATCTTTTTAGAATCAAACATTCTCAAACCAATTGTCAGTATTATAATTATAATATAGACATTCAAGAACAAGCATAGCGAACTTTCATTCTTGATGTCTGTAAAGCGGAATTAGTTGACAATTATAAATAAAGTTAATAAAATGTTCACAAGCCATCGTAAAAAGTGGCTGCGATTTAAAAAGGACGATAAAACACGACTTATCGCTGCGGTTAGGGCTAGACGTTTACTATGGGACATGAACGACAGCGAGCACAATGATCTCATTAGTATAAAAGCGGCTTGGCTCTCCATTGGGGCTGAGCTGGACAGAGACCGTAAGTTTTGGACTTAAAAACAAATGCAGCGAGTAGAAATAATTTGTAACTTTTATAAAGCACAAGATTGTAAAGTTGCTTGGCGCTCGTTGCGTCAGAGTTACCGCTACCACTGCAAGTCCGCGTCCTGTCGCTTCAAGATGGAGGATGATAATTATGTGGGCGAGGCCGATCCCTTAGAGACTCCAGACATTCAGTGGGAGTTCGCCGATGATATGGCGTTCTTACAGGAAATGTCAAGGAATAGAACGTATGTATTTGACTCCTACAACTGATTTTTGTTGTTATCTCTTATTTCTCTTTACTCTTAGTTCTGGTGCCGACTTGGTCCAGTTGAACGAATCTCCCACTAACAACTCAATATTGGAAGATTATGCCGAATATACTGATACGGAATATTTGGATGGCGCGTATGACAATGGCGATTGCAACGACGATGGCGTTGATTATGATGATGGCAATGAAGACGATGTCGATGTCGATGACGAAGACAATAATGTTATTCTTGTTGACGAGAATGGCATCGCTTTTCGTTTGAGCAAATCTTCGAAACTTGTACATGTAAGCTATGCGACATATGTCTTTATTTTGTAGCATATTATAAGTTCCGTTCCATCCTTTACAGAAGGGAAATCCACCAAAGCGCCCAAATCTAGATGTTCTTTGTAGAACATGCGCGCAGTCAATAGACCTTCGAACCGCTCAAAATTTATTTAAGCCAGAATATCGTAAGCTTCTGTGGCAGATCAAAGATCTAACAGCGCTGTTTGTAAGTGGGGAGCTGTGTTTTATAAAAGCCGAGCTAAAATGTTTTGCCTTTTTTTGTTTTTTATAGCTGAAACCAGATGAGGAACTTTCGGACTTTATTTGTCGAAACTGTCAGTATAATTTAGAGATCGCCACTGAGTTCCGCAAAGTTTGCATTGCGGCACAGACGCAAGCCCGCATCAAAGTGCAAGTAAAGGAGGAGTTGGAACCAGAAGTGTTGGCATATCCAGAGTCAAATATAGAACACAGCCCCAGCCATACAGACATAGAGATAGAAGAAGAACGGTTGGAAGAAATTGACATTTCCGATACCGAAAACTGTTATGAAGAAGTTGACGTGCAACCATTGCCATCGACACCAACACCGCCGACCAGAAAGAAATTAAAAAAGGAACCACGAAACCATAAATACCAGTGCCATCAATGTGGACTTACATTTACTAGTCAAGATTTACTAAAGATGCACATGCATCAGTTACATGACATGCAGCTTCATACTAGGTTTGCTCACAAATGTTATATACCACATATGTATTTGTTTTATATTTATTTGTATATATAATTTCAGATTTGTGTGCAAGCATTGTGGGCACGATTTCAAATATTCTGCTCCGCTCGTTGAGCATCTTAAGAGCATTGGAGTTCATTTCGGGCACAAGTGTGATGAGTGTGGACAGAAGTTCCATAGCCGACATTTCCTTAAGAAGCACAAGAGACGTGTCCATGGGCAGGCGGACGAACATATTTGCCACATGTGTGGCAAGAACTTTACCACTGGTTTCAATCTGCGTAACCATATTGTGCGACACTCGGGTACCCGACCTCACAAGTGCAAGTTATGCAGCGCAGCGTTTTCCACAACCGCCGAGCTCAACAATCATCAGCGCACCCACGACAATGTTCGACCATATCCGTGCCGTTATGCGTGCGGCAAATCATTTCGGCACTGCAGCAATCGTAGCACGCATGAGAGGTGAGTGACATTGAAGTATACGGATATTTATTTCACTATATATGAACTTGTGTGTCTACAGAGTGCATATGGCTGGTAGTTTGCGACCATTTCAATGCGACTATTGCGATAAAACTTTTGTAACCAAAGGCGACTGCAGAGCCCATCAAATGGTTCACACCATGAGCCGTAATTTTAGGTATGTTAACAATTTGCGATCACTACTGAATTTAAATAATAACATGTACGTAACGATTTGTTTCACAGCTGTGACATTTGCGAGCAGAGCTTTAAGCTGCAAAAGCATTATATGCAGCACTTGACGACCAAATCTCATAAAAAGGCCGAAGAACACGTTAAAGCACAAAAGAAAGAGNGCGAGCAGAGCTTTAAGCTGCAAAAGCATTATATGCAGCACTTGACGACCAAATCTCATAAAAAGGCCGAAGAACACGTTAAAGCACAAAAGAAAGAGAGTCATTAGCATGAATTCAACTACTATTATTATCATTTTACCTTGGGGCTGTTGGATAACTGCGCCCTATCAACCTTGAAGTCTATAGCTTTGAAAAGCAATTAATTCTATAAATTCCTAGTTCATTTTGTTTTTTTTTTCAATTTACCCATATTCTACTGGAAAGAATAATATTGAATAATATGAACACAGCAATTCCTGAATTTTGTGAATAAACTACTTTTTACTTTGCAAATTGTACAATTGTTTTGTACAACTTAAAATCAGCAACGATCTTTATATTGTCATAAATTTCCGTTGTAATTGGGATGATCTGTAAGCCAAATGTGGTAACTTAATCTAAAATTTTGGGAGATATGTGCGATTTTTATTGACCGATTTGCCAGAACCCCAAGCTAAATATAACTACGTGTATAAAATAGATAGCCCAGGGAGACAGTTAGGGAACTGTATAATGAAAGATCTTAAACGGATGGGTATAAAAAAAAAGGAAAGGGCGGAAAAACAATTCGAACAAGTTTTGATTGGTAGAGGTTGTATTATCGGATACGAAATACAAACATATTTAAATATATAAATCANAAAAAAGGAAAGGGCGGAAAAACAATTCGAACAAGTTTTGATTGGTAGAGGTTGTATTATCGGATACGAAATACAAACATATTTAAATATATAAATCATTGAGTAAACCTCAAGTTTAATAGCTAAAATATCAAATATTATAAATGCACCAGTTGTTGGGGTTTCAAGGATATTTAAGTAATCAATCGACACGTTTAAAGTCCGCTCGAGCCTAGTGGTCACCGGTACCATTACCATTATGCTTGGCGCCATCGCCACTTGCAATGAACGAGATGACATCGAGTTTGGTAGCTAATGCCAGAATCGTGTCCTTATCGTCCGAGTTCTTAGCAATAATAATAACACTGGGATCAATTTCGAGCACGCGGGCGAGCTTGCCCATTATTTCAGTCTCAGTCAGACGAATGATGCGTTTGTTAAGAGCCTTAATAGCGGGTTCATTCAGCTGTCGGTTCATGCTGACAATCTGATTCATGAGTGCCTCCTGAGTCACAACGCCCAGCACGCTGATGTAGAACGAGAGACCGAAAGGGGAGTGACAACTTAGGAAGTGAAGACATGGAATGTTTATAATGTAACATACCCATCATTCTCGTCGATCATAACGAGCTGATCCACGCGGTGCTGCTTCATGAGCGCAATAGCATGTCCAAAACTGTGGTCCGAATGCAGCAAAGTGATTGGAGTTGGCAGCTTGAGCTGCGATATGTGTAGATTCCACCACCAGTGGCGGTGCTCATTAACCGGCTGTTTAAAGCCACGAGCCTCCATCCAATTGTCGGAGACGAACTTGGTCATGTAGTTGCGAATGCCGTCGGGCAGGATGACCACACAACGCTGGCCGGGCTTAAGGGTGCGTGCATGCTCCAGAGCTGCATGCATAGCACCGCCGCTGGAGCCGCCGCAGAGCAAACCCTCCTCGGCGTTCAACCGACGGCTCATGGGGAAGCAGTCGGCATCGGAGATCTTAGACCACACATCGACTACGCTGTCATCAAAGACAGTGGGCGGAAAGTCATAGCCAATGCCCTCCACCTCATAAAACTTAACATCAGTCTTGTTTAACGCTGTGGGACGCGCCAGCACCGAACCAAACGGATCGACGCCCACAATGCGACAATCGGGCGCCTGTTCCTTAATTTTGCGTCCAATACCGCTTATGGTGCCCGCCGTGCCGGCCGATACCACAATCATATCCACCTTGTTGTCCAGCTGCCACAATATTTCGGCGGCGGTGCCGTCATAGTGAGCCAATGGATTGCCAGCATTGCGATACTGATCCAGAACAATCGAGTTCGGGGTCTGACGCTGCAGCTGCTGTGCCACGTAGATGAGTCCCTCCGGCGAATCGTAGGCGGCCTCCGTAGGCGTGCGTATTATCTTGGCGCCCAGCGTACGTAGCGCATACACCTTCTCATTGGACATCTTCTCGGGCATTACAATTATGCACTTGTAGCCCCTAACGGCACATGCCATGGCCAGTCCAATGCCCGTGTTGCCGGACGTCGGCTCGATGATTGTGGACCCCGGCTTCAGAAGTCCCTTCTCCTCCGCATCGAGTACCATACGATAGCCAATCCGATCTTTGACCGAACCGCCCGGATTTAAGTATTCGCATTTGGCATCTAAATAAACAAAATAATTAATTAACGCATATTCAGTGACAATATGCAATGATTTGAATGAGAGGACACATTTATTCTTTGTAAACAAGTGATAGTGAAAACTAATCAGTGCCACTTTTAAAACTCGGACACGTGCAAATCAATTATTGATATTATAAAAATAAATCGGTTTATCAGATTAACCTCATATTTTAAATGAAAACGATCACGAAATTTCACATCCCTCACTCTCTCTCTCTATCTCTGGATTCCCCATACTCACACATCTCGCACTGAATGCCCTCCTTGACGGGTATGTTGTTGAGCTTCACCAGCGGCGTGCCTCCGATGACTGATAGAATGTCCGGATATATCTTTTGGTCGTGCACAATGTCACGTTGCGTGTGCGGCGTTTTCTCCTTGCTGCCCAGATGCCAGGTGCATTTTGAGGGCTTGCCAGGATCTATGAAATCGGCGGGACGTTCGTAGCTCTTGCTCACTGACATCGCTGTGGATTAGTTCGAGACTTAATCAGTAAATGGGCGGTGCGTATTTGATGTGGTTCCGCTGCCTGCTCGTGCTGTAATAATTCGCTCAATGAGTTGTGCTCAACTCACACCATCTGGCGGCTTGGCCGGGGTCGGGCAGGCGCTGAACTCAACTTGTTATCAGCCATTTTGTGCTGCTTCATTCCCATTGTGAGATTTGAGATTTCGGGCTTACGCAAACCACGTCACTTGTATTGTTGCCATGTCACTCGACTACTACAATACACGCTCTAGAGCATGACGCTTACCTTAATGCTTTTAACAGTCATAACTTTATTTATTTGTTCACCATATATCCATAGGATATCGAAATTAAAGGTAAAACAAACTTGATTTTCAACTTTAGATTATCCTGTGCCACAAAAACAAGTTTATCATTTTTTGTTGCCACGTAGCAGGTATCGAAAATTATACGAAGTATGTTCTCGTTAATCCTACACAAGTTAAGAATATTTCGCTTTTGGATTTTTCCCTCCATTAGGGCCAATTTAAAAAAAATTTATGATTTATTATTTATGTAATAATGCATCCTTTCATACAATGCATCACTGGTTTTACAGGGCATCTCCTCGTTTGGAACTTATTTTTTTTTCAATATAGAAAGGAAATCAACTCTTTCTGCTTTATGAACACATTGAAATTCGGTAAAATTGGCCCGCAAAGAAGGCATATTTTAAAATGTTATATATACATCATTCAAACAATTGTCAATTAAGTTCACATGAGCATTTAAATATAAATAATCTACTGCAAAAAGTATCCTCAAGAAAATGTTGTATGTACATAAGAAAGTTTCCAGGCTATGTCCTAGTCGAGACTCTTGTTTTTCATAGAGAGGTTTA
>SCDT01001441.1:0-19242 GCA_004143765.1 Drosophila melanica
AATTTATACAAATCTATATATATATATATATATATATATATATATATATATAATATATACGTTATATATATTTCCATTACGTTTATAATTTATTCGACGCGTACTAATTCCAGGCGCAAATATTTGCACAAATATTTGCATATGTGTGCGAATTCTTTTCCGTTGTATCTGTATCAACAGATGTGTGTGTGTGTGTGTGTGTATCTTGTATCTTTTTGTGTGTGTTGGCTTATGAGTATGGATTGGTGCGTATTGTTGGGGCTTTCTATTGAAGGTATTTATGGTCAAGTTTTTAAGGCTTACTCGCTGCAGCAGCAACTTCTGCTTCGCCCGCTGCCCTTCTCGGTGCTTCTCATGAATTGTAGCTAAGAAAAAATATCAATTTGTGCTAATTGAAGCAGTTTGAAGTGGTTGTGGAACTGGTACCGGAACAACCAACTAGAACTTGACCTGCAATCAATTTGCGCTTTGGTTCTGATTGATGATGTTGTTGTTGTTGGTGCCACCTTGTAGACTCTCCAGTGGCGCCACCAGATACATTTGCGTGCCGCACATCCAAAGAAACGCTGAATTTATTGGACAGAAGAAATAAAAGAAAATTGGTTGTTATTCAAAGATGAAAATACAAAAATGATGTAATGACTGAGAAAGAGAGAGGGAGAGCAAATTGATAGACTGAGCAAATTTGAGAGATAGCTGAGAGGCAAGCAGAAAAAAAACGTGTACAAAAAAGAAGCGTTGCACAAAAACAACTGAAAGCGACTACAAATAAAAAGAGATGTTGTTGTTGTTGTTGTATTTATAACGGCAAAACTAAAGCAACTTTCGTAGGAATGACCGACCCAACGAACCAGCAACAGAGAGAGAGAGATAGAGAGAGAGAGAACCAAAGAGACAGCAGGGGGGAAGGGGGTGTGCAGAGTGTCAGAGGTGAGGCTAACGTGGAAGACACACGTTGACGAGCGTTGCCCGCTAAATTTGTGTATAATGACTACTTGAGAAAAACCGAAAGAGGAACGGAAAGGCAATGAAAAAAAAATAAAGCGAACAAAAACTACAACTGCAACAACAACAACAACATGAGAAGAAAACGCGCAAACACGAAATGTAATTTGTATAATTTGAGTCTCTTCTTTTTTTTTTTTTTTTTTTTTTTTTTGGTGAGTGTGGGAAACGCGCCAAAAAGAAAATACCTTTGGACATATATGTATACAGCAAAATAACAACAATAATAAAAACGAGAAAAAAAAGTAAGGAAAAGAAAAGAAACTCATTTGTACATGGAAATATTCAGAAGCCAAGTTTAAGAAAAGCAATGAAAAGGCAAAAAAAAAAATTGTAATTAAAGCAAAAATATTATATAAACAAGAATTTTATGATTAACAAAAAAATATTTATATTAATGTTAACTTAATTCAAGCTTTTAGCGCTTTTTTTCAAAAAAATTAAATATATTTATGTAAGTATTTTAAATTGATTGATTTTAAGCAACTATATTCATTAATTAAAACTGTAGTCAATAAAAATATACTATATTCAATCATTAAAAATGAGTTTCTAGTTTTTCAACAATGTTTATAAAAATGTCGAAGTTTTTTTCGTAGGTTTATTCTAAGGCTTTTGAAATCTAGATAATTGTACATATAGTATTGCAATATCCAACTTGTGGACCGTTTAGTTATTTTTTTGAAGGAAGTTTGAAAGAATGCAAACAGAAAATGTAAAGTTTTAAAAGAAAATCAATTGAATCTATAGATTGAAAAGAATCTATTCATATACAGAATAATGAATCAAGTCATATTTTACAGCATTTTTTATAGTACTAATGAATATTGTCTATTAATGCGATTATTAATGAGTATATTTTATGTACATGAGAAAATATTTGTGAGTATTTCTACAGTTGCAGTGAGTATATATGAGTGCATACATAGGTTTAAATATGAATAAATGCGTTAATTAAAAAATGATACAAATAATAATGTAAATATATTTATTATTATTGAACGAGTATTAGTGAATATCTACTTATGTTAAAAAAGTGTTTATTAGTGAATGTTGTTATATTTATGTGAGTAATAATAGAATAGATGAGTATAAATATACAAGCAACATTTTCTGTTAGAATAGTATAAAATATGGAGTATATATAAATATAAAAAATATTCCACATTTTTGTAAGTAGCATTGGAATACTAAGAAATAAGTGAGTATATTCTATTGGATATACTATATATATTATATATATATTCTACGCAAAAATGAATATATAAGAATATTAGTGAACATATTTTATATATTTTGAATATTGTTAGTTTGTTAGTGAATATATTTTATGTATGTTTAATATTATAAGTTCCTTTATCTAATATTCATAAGAGTATTCCCAACAACATGCCCTAATGAGTACATGCGGCATTTGCAATGAGTACTTATGAGTATTTTCTTGGTTTTCTACATTTTTTTTTTGCTCAGCCTGTCGCTTTTCTTATTTATGTGAAATTTCAGTTTCAATTTGTGGCACTCACCTTGTGACTAAGCGGAACTTGCCACCGATGCCAAAGTGTCGGTGGCGGCAATTTGCACGGGCGGCTTTGAGATTGAATCGCTGCTGGCAGCGCTGCTCGCCGTTGGCATTGCCAGCGCAGGCAGCGGGAATGTTGCAGTTGCAGTTGCCGCTGTTGTTGCAATTGCTGCTGTTGCTGTTGTTGCAATTGCTGCTGTTGCAGTTGCTGCTGTTTGTGTTGTTGAAACTGCTGCTGTTGGTGTTGCTGCTGCCGTTGTTGTTGCAGTTTGAGTTGCTTCTGGCGCCTTGGCATCCGTTTTGGCCAAGTTGGCCGCCTTTTCCAGTCCCGGTTCCGGCATTTTGGCCGCCGCCGCCCCAAGTGGCGCCTCCTCGGCGAGGGCGGCCGCTTTGGCCTCGGCGCGTATGTTCAAATTGGCGGCCACCTGGTCGATGGTTGTCGGCTTTTTAAGCGTGCGCGGCGATGTTGCAGCAGCAGCAGCAGCGACGCTCGTGTTGTTGTTAATGCTACTGCTGCTGCTGCTGCTGTTGTTATTGTTGTTGCTGCTAGGACTGAGCAGCGTTGTTGCTGCGCTCAATTTCGGCTGCTCGTCGGCTTTTACAGTAAGCGGTTTGGCAGCAATTGTGGCTGTTGTTGTTGTTGCTGTCACTGTTGCTGCTGCTGCTGCAGCTGTTGTTGTTGTTGCTGCTGCTGCTGTTGCTGTTGGTGTGGCCTGATTGCGAAAAGCCAACGCCGAGGGATTGGGTATGCTGCGCACTGATGCATTCTGCGGCCGCACCAGCGCATTCTTTGGCTTATTCTCGTAGATGTTGCCGCTCTTAATCGAGATCTTCTCGCGCGCCGTCGCCGACTCGGAGAGCATATGCAGATTTTGTAGATCATCGCCAGCAGTTTTGTTGTTGTTATTGTTGTTGCTGTTGCTGCCACTGCTGCTGCTGCTATTGTTGTTGTTAATGTTGCTGTTGTTGCTGACGGCAAAGTTTTGCTTAAGTTTGGTTAAAGTTGCCTCCAGGCTGCTGCTGCTGCTGCTGCTGCTGCTGTTGCTCAGTTTGCTGTTTGCTGTTGATTTGTTGTTGTTGCTGCTGGTGCTGCTTGTTGCAGTTGTTTGCTTACTGCTGCGTCCTGGGCCCGCTGATAAATCAAGTATGTCCGCATCCTTTGCTGCTGCTGCTGTCGTGCTAGTTGCTGCTCCCGCTGCTGCTACTGCTGCAGTTGTTGCTGTTGTTGTTGGCGGCAGCCGAAAATCGCGCAAACTTGTTTTGGCTGGGCCATTGGTTTTGCCTTGACTGCTGCTGGCTGTTGTTGCTGTCGCTGCTGCCGCCGCTGTTGCTGCTGCTGCTGATGTTGCGCCTGCAACAGTTGCTGGTTTCTTGGCATTCACTTCGGCCTTTGCTGCCGCATTGCTTTTGGCTGCGTAGGCATGTTGCTGCGGGTTGCGCAGATTGATCAAAGCTGGCGGCGATGTGCGATAAGCTGCATTGTTGTTGTTGTTGTTGCTGTTGTTGTTGTGATTGCTGCCACGTTGCCCGCTGAGCGCCACCGACAGCGGCGGCGACTTGACCATGGCCGGCATCGACAGCGGCGGCGACTGTGCCGCATTTGTGGCACGCTTGACGTTCTGCTTGGGCAGACTGGCCGGCGGTCCCATCAGACGCCCGCCCGCTGCAACACCGCCCGGCCCCATCCCCATGCCCATACCCGACCCCGCCAGGCCGAGCCGCACAATCTCGAGCGCTGGCAGCCCGGTGTCCGCATGGGCGTAGCTGAGGCCGCGCGGCGTGATGGTCAGCGCGGACGGGGGGAGGCTGAGGCTCAAGCCGGCCGGGCACAGCATCGGCATGTTGCTGCTGGGCGGCTTGGCCAGCTCCGGTCCGTAGAGCCGGACGGGCGAGTAAACGCTCGACTTTGGCTTGCCGGGCAACTTGCTCTGCTGCTGTTGTTGTTGTTGTTGGTGGTGTTGTTGTTGGTGGTGGTGGTGTTGGTGGTAATCCAGGCGCGGATGCTTCGCCAGCTGCTGCTGCTGTCCTTGGCTCTCGTCCAGGGAAAACGAACGCTTCGGTTGCTTGTTGGCGGCGCTGGCGATCGAGCTGGGCGTTGAGTGGTACCGTTGCATCAGATGCGGCGGCGCCTGGCGCAGCGGCGCCTGCGGCACTGCAAAATGCCCGCCACTGGTGGTGGTGGTGGTGGGCGTGGCACAGGGCGTTAGCGTCGGTTTGCGTGCTGCTGTTGCGCTGTTGTTGTTGCTGGCCAGCGGCGGTTTGGCGGCGAGCTTGGGCAGCGCGGCCAGCTTCGGCTTGGCAGCGGCTGCTGCTGCTGGCATGGGCATGGGCATGGGCATGGGCGTGGCCAGAGGCGCAGGCGCCGGCGTTAAGCCCTTAAACAAGCTGGGCGGCAGCGGCGGCGAGGCGGGCAAATGCAATCGCGGCTGCTTCTCAGGAACGGAGGAGGAGGAGCAGGAGGAGGAGGTGGCGACGGCGGAAGAAGCAGATGAGCTGCTCGTCATCAAACTGTTGATGCAGCGCGCCTCCTCGCCCAGCGTGCGATTCAGTGCCTCCTCCTTGCTGGCCGGCGGCGACTGCGACTGCAACTGCGACTGCGACTTCGACTGCGACTTCGACTGCGACTGTTCGTCGAGTTTGAGCTGCTGCAGCGAGGCGAGTTCGCCGCCAGCGAGCGAATGGGAGCGTTTCAGGTCCAGTTTGTGGGCCTTGTGGTTGTGTGTTGTTGTTATTTTCATTTTCATTTTGCCATCGGTCTGCGAGGAGATTTCCGCGTGCAGCTTTTTGCGTTTGCCATTCGCATCCTTTGGCTCCTTGGAGTGCTTCTTCTTGCGTTTGCGATGCGACGAACCGGAATCAGAATTCGAATTGGAATTGTTTGTTGGGCAGGTGCCATTGGAGCCATTGGTGGAGGTGGAGCACGAGGACATCGGCGAGGCATTCGGACTGAATTTGAGCGGATCCTGCGAATTGGCAGCAACAGTTGCTGTTGCTGCCGGCTCGATGGGCTTCAGGCCGATGTTCTTGGCGTACGTTTCCAGATCGAGCGGCTGCTCCTCGAGACGCCCATCGGCCGATTTGGGCATCGTCAGCTTCGTCTTCATGCTGTTCAGCTCGATCTTGAGCTTGGGCAGATTCGGCGACTTCTTGTTGGCCGTCTTCAGGTGCTCGAAGGTGCCCTCGTCCACGTAGCCATCCGATTTGCTCAGCTGCGACTGTGGAATGCTGACCACAATGTTCAGATTCAGATTGTTGTTGTTGGCGGCAGCGGCAGGCGACTCTTCCGGTTCCGGTTCGCTTTTAACCCGCAACAACAACGCATTCGAGCTGTTTAAATTGTTGCTGTTGCTGTTATTGTTATTGTTGTTATTATTGTTATTGTTGTTGTTGTTGTTGTTGCCGTAGTCGCTGTAGCGCATATCGTTGCTGCGCAGACTCTTGAAATTACTGGGCGCACAGGCGGCCTCCTCGGACAACTCGCGCTGCTTGTTGCCGGCCGTTGGGAGGCGCTTGCTTTTGGCCAGCTTTGTGGCCGACTTGCTGCGCGTCTTGTTGGTGGCATGCAACGGCAGCCGCTGTCTGTCCACCTCGTCCGCAAAGGTCACAGACTTGCCACTCCTTGCGGCACCAGCCGCTGCAGCGGGCGCACTTGCCTCAACATCCTGTTTAACCTTTGACAAATTGTTCGAATCGGTTTCTGTTGCCTCCCGCTCGTACAGCAGAATCCTATAGCGAAAGGCCATCGGCGCGTTCTGCCACAATCAACAAACAACAAAATGGAGGGGGACGAAAAAAAAAACATATAGAAACAAGTAAGCATCAAATTTATGTTCCAACCAGCTTACAAATGCAAATGTTTACTAAAATATTCGAATTCTGACTAAATATTTGTTAACTATTATTCAAATTCAAATCAATCAATGCTTTATTAAAATAAAACAAAATAATATACTCAATTATAAATTCAGTACTCGATGAGCTTCAACTGAATAAACTTGAAAAAAAAATGTCAATGATAGCTTCGAAACTTTTTATAGTTTTTTGGTGATGTTGATTTGTAACTGTTTCTTTCCAGGGATTCTATCAATTTCTATCGATTTCTGTGGTTTCTATATTTTTATATATTAGTCAGTTTCTATTTACACTTTGTATAAGTTTTGAAATCGAAGATAACTAAGGCAAAAGTTTTTTTTTAAAAGAAATCATTTTTTCTGCGATTTTTTTTAAGGATTTTATTCACTGTGGTTTATTTCTGAGCTACTTGTTTTTTAATTCCCAGAAAATCTTTTTCAGACAAATACTTAATTTTTCAACAAAATCTTTCTACAAGGGCTATATAAAATACTAAGCCCATGTTGATAATTGCTTTATACCACAGAACCAAAATAAAGATTGTTATTGTGATGTTTATATAGGGTTGTTATAGAGGTACAGAATTATTGACGGACTGTTTCCATGGGTAATGTATGATATAGTGCACCGATTCGAACAATACAAAAATATATGCTGCCTAAAATATTGGTATCTCAAATTTCATCAATATAGCTTCACTGAGAAACTAATTCACATAAATACCGAATTTATAAAAAAAAATATTTATAAACTTAAAATGGTCCCCAATGTGTTGAATATTTCATTAGCGAATGAAATACATTATATTTTCGTACAAATTTTAGAGTTAACTCTAAACTAACGGCAAAATCTGACTAATTTTAATGAATCATTCGAAATAAACTCACCCGCTTCCATTGGTAGCAATAGCCGACGTCCATTAGCGTAAAACTGGGCGGCAGAACTTCATCCTCATAAGTGACCTCAATTTCGACTTGTTTGTTCTCGGCATCGATGTTGTACTTGGAGCACAGAAACCGCTTCAGATGAACGACCCGCAGGTGGGCGGGGCACTGCAGATAGCAGACGGGCGGCTTATCGGAGGCGGCGCAGTTTTTTAGCATAGCGGGATGATATTCTAGGGATAAACTGCGGAATAAAAGAAGAACAGAACAAAAAGAAAATTAAATATGTATTAGAAGGCTGTAAGAATTGGGAAGAAAAGCAATTTGGTAAATAACACCTAATAGCGGGTAAAAACAAGATGGAATCTAGAATCTAGAATTAATATAAAAATTTGTTGATCTATAAAAAGTTAAAAATTTTCTGTAGAATAAATTTAAGAGAAAGTTAGATGGGGCATACGAGAGAGAAAGAAGCAAAACTTCCCAGAGAAAAGCTAACTGAGGGAAGAAACAAAATGGAACCCAAGGATTAATTTAAAGTTTGTTCCATATGAAAAGTTCGAGAAGCTAGTCAAAGAACTATCGCAAAGAAAAAATTTAAAAGAATTTTATAATATATAAGATAGATTAAAACTAGATAGATTGAAAAATTAATTTATATAAGAAATAAAATAGAATTTTGGCAAATTCTCCATGAAAAGTTCCAAGAGTTACTCATAAAAAATTGTTGCATGAAAGAAAAGTTAGTTAACTTCTTAGAGAACCTACCTAATTGGCTCTCCTGGCGTAAAGAACTCCTGTTGTTGTTCCTGCTTCGATGTCAGCAGCAACTCGTCGTCCTCCGCATCCAAATCCTGATTCAGATCCTTAAACTCCAGCTGCCGCTTGCATTCGCGCTGATAGAGACCCGGCACCAGTTTGTAGATCAGAGCGCGCAAAGTGTCATCGGATCTGCAGGGATTGAGTGGGCGTTTTAGGGGCGAGACTCTGGGGAGGGGCAGGCGGGGGGCAACACCTACCTGAGACTATCCTCGCTGATGGGCTTGCTGCCGGCGGCGCCGTTGGCCTTGCACAGCGGGCAGTAAACGTCGCGCAGCAAATGCTTCAGAATGCAACTGCGACAATCTGAAACGGAAAAAGTTGTTGCCAGTTGTGATTCGAGTTTGAGTGCTGTGTGGAATGCCAAAGCACATATGTACGTATATAGATAGTTGGCTTGTGTGCCCACTTACATGTGTGATAGCAATTGTCGACGGTTGTGGGGTCTATCAAATAGCCCTCGCAAATGCGGCAGGTAAACTGCTCGTTGAACGGACTCAGCTCGAGAGCGGGTCCTCCGCGTTCGTAATGCGGCTCGTGGAGCTGTGTTGTTTCCGTTTTTAGATGCATTTTTTCTTATTTTTGTTATCTCTTTTATTATTTTGTTTTGTTTTGTATTGTATGGTAGATAGCCTCTTTAAAGTTAGGTGTTTCAAGATGCTAGCATTTCCTGCAAATAACCGATGTTAGTTGAGTAAACGAAGCTTAAAGCAACTATTATAAACATTTATTTATTTTTATACTAATATATATTAATGCAGCACACTTTTCGTTGGAATTCCCAAAAAATTTAAACATCAAAACAAAAGCGAGGCGTCAGCACGCCAGAATTCACAAAAAGCATAAATATCGATACGCCGATAACAATATCATATCGATACTATGATGCAAAATTTAAGTAAAAAACGTTATGATATTCAATTTCATGTATTAATACGACATATCGAAATTTAATCGATTATCGATAGCGATATTAATATCGGAGCTTAATTGTCGATATTCATCACTAGTTCACTGATTCTAAAAAAAAATCGAATATTAGAGTAAAACAAATTTTTTTCGAGTTAGAACTGAGTGGTTCTTGACATGTGATTACTTTAGATTTATAGGGGTTCCATTGAAGATCGTTATAGTCAAATTAATGATCGATAATTCTTTAAAGAAAAGTCAGATCTTGGCAAAGACTGATGTGGTCGCTGCTACGGCTGCGCAAAACCTATATAGATTCCAAAGAGGGAGTCAAGACAAGACAAGTCTAGCGAAGCTTTTGAAGCGCCACACACACACACACACGCACACAGATTGGCACAAACAAAGGTAAAAAATGTAGTGAACAAAACCAACTGTGAGAAACAACATAAAGCAAAATCCCATCAGCAACCAGCAGCAGCAGCAGCAGCAGCAACCATCAACCATCAACCGACAACCATCATCGCCCATCAACCATCAACTTCATTGTGGTCGGGTCGCCGTCCGTCCGTCGGTTCATTCTGTAGGTCTTGTCGTCTGTCGCCAGAGCGTCAAACAACAAAAGCCACACACACACACACACACACTTGCCTTGGTATATGTAACTATGTAGCTGTATCTTTGTATCTTTGTATCTGTATCTGCATCTGCATCTGCCACAAAGATATGGCAACGTCAGACACTAAACTTTAGACTAGTAAATCAGCCAGTCATAGAATCGGAACAATGCCGAAACAACAAATATCTATGCGAATACATGTGCACAGCAAAAAAAACGCGCAAAAAACAAACTAAAACAAAAACAAAAAACTACTCATACGCAGAGGCGCAGGCGAAGGCAGCGGCGGGGCAGTCGGGGGGGCTCCTGTGGCTGTTTGGCTTTCGGGCGCAAAAGCGACGCCCTTCGTGCCACAAAAGGGGCACCCTACCAACCTCACACACACACACACACACACGAGCACACACACACACTACGAATGCGCACTCGACGTGTGTACTTGAATCTAGTTTTAGGTTTTGCCTCGTCTTCGTCTTCGTGCAAACGAATAAAGTACGAAAATTACGCTCTTGTGTGCCCTACACACGCCAACACACACACAACGAGTTGATAATCATAATAATAATAATCATAATAATGATGATGATGATGATAATTATTGTTATGTGGGCAGCCAGTTGGATCAGCAGGTTGGCTCAAAGAAGAAATAGAAGTACAAGCACAAGCAGAAGAAGAAGAAGAAGAAGACAAATGTATGCCACATGCGAGCCGCATCAAGTTGATGAGATTTGAATAGAACAAACAAAAGCTGCAAATGTCATGATGTTAATGTGTATATATATGATATATAGATGCGAATAAAGCTGTAGAGCTTTTTTGGAACTAATTCCAAAACAGTGTTCAGCGGTTTGCGTTTAATCCTTGTTTATTTAATGCTTTTCAAAAAAAAAAAAGAAGATAATTGTTCACAATATATTATATTATGTACCCGAATTCCTTGAGGCCAATCTCTTAATTCAATCATATCTAATATTATCATCATTCAACCCATATTTAAACTATTTTTCTCACTCTAATTTCTTAACTATATGATATATGATGATCCTGTGATTCTACTTTACTCGTTTTCATTACCGATTCATTCAGATTATACTCAAAATTTTATGATATACTATTATCTTACAAACATTAACCTTATAAAACGTATAAATATCAAATATATTGACCTAAACCAGACTAAAATAACATTATAACTAATTGTTGCCTAATTCTCAAACTAATTTTCTTGTAGATTATATTAAGTCATGTGTATCTCAGTTTTAAGAACTTACTTTGAGGGAAACTCTATTAAAAATTCTTATTTATGCTGTAATTTTTTATGTACCCAACATAAATGCATTTAGTTTTGTCAAACATAAACATTAAGTAAAGTAATTCCTTTTAAGTTACTTTACTTTTAGCAATTAGTTTCTTTTAATGAAAATTACAGAACTATTTTGCATTTTTATAGTTCAACCCAAATATTTACATATTTATGACAATTTTATTTTTGGGTATTTGCGCGTTTTCAATTTGGGGTTATGTTTACCCAGCCCCCAACGCATAAGTCGCAACGTGACTGTAGGGCAAATAAAAGTCGCCTTGGCCTGCAATGTGCTGCCCACTTTTTGTTGTTGTATTTTTGCCCCGTTTGCCTTTGACATGTTTCGGGCTTTGTACGTCAGTACGCTCACGCGAAACTGGCACGAAAGCAGCTTGTAAAAGGCAAGACGAAATAGACGGCAGCGCAGTGACAACAAGCCGAGAGAAGCTGCGCTGCGCCGCGCTGCGATGCTAGCAAAATACAAAAACAAAACAAAACAAAAAGCGAGAAAGGAAGGCAGCAAAAACAAAAGCTGGCAAACTAAGTCAAAGCGGCCCCACACTGAGGAGGGGGGTCACAAGGAATGAGGTGGAGTCAGTGCTAGGGGAGAAAGAAGAAGAAAGCTGGACACCGCAGCAGCTGCAGATTATGAAGAAAATGCAAACGTTGCGCAGGATAATGGGTATATGGGTCCAAAGTAAACACTGAAATGCCATTCATCAGCGCTGCCCACGCCCACGCCCACTCGCACACCCCAACGCCCACTAACACAAAGTGCCAGGTTAAAGTGGCCCACTGTGCCGGTCTTAAGAGGCTGATTGTGGGTATGGGAGGGTCTCAATTGACAACGTTGATGACGTCGTCAAAGTGGCTGACGTATTAGTTTACGAGCAAGGCTCACACCAACACACGCACACACACACACACGCACATACACAGTCAGAAGCACCGGCCTGACAGTGACGAAATGGACACAGCTTGCACAGTGGGCAGAGGCTTTTGCCGCGCTGTTATCGCAATCGAAACGAAACGAAGCAATAATAACAACAACAAACACAGCAGCAGCAGCGACTGGCGCCGGCACGAGCGCACTTTACAACACCAACCCGCAGGGTGGTTGATATACACACACACACACAAACACGCACTCACAGATAGACACGACGCGCACGCAACAAGCTTTGCCGCGGCGAGACACGAGAAATGTTACAGCGAGAAATTAATGCAAATTGAGAAAAATTTACTTGTATTACGTACGTGCGGCGTGTCCACAACAGCAGCCGCTGAAAATACAACTAAAAGCAATGCACGAATTTCAAATGCGATATGCGCGCTACGACGCGCTCGTGTATATGTTGTGTTCGTACTCGCACTCGTACTCGCCGCGTAATTGAGGCGAAACGAGCACACGACGACCACAACAACGACGACGACGACAACAGAAACGAAGCGACGACACAAATTTGTATCTATTCGCCGCAGCGAGAGAGCCAGCCGCCGCCTGACCGCCCCAGTGGGCTGTGGGAGAGCGGCACAACCAAATCCAAAACAAAACTTTCTACAATTTGCGCGCGCGTGTTTTCGCCTTCGCCGCTATTTGGTTTCGGTTTTTTCGAACTCGCCGTGCTGTGCGACGAAAATTCCAATACGACAACATAGCACACACAAACGCACGCACACCACTTCAAACGCACTTGTCACGTGTACGTGTGTTTACAAAATTTTCACACACACATACACACCCCGAATTAGAGGCATATTTTTTTCATTACATTTCGCCGCACTCGCCGCGCAATCAAATGCAAAGTGAAATTTTCTTATTAGAAATGTACACACAACAGCGCCTTTTTCCAAACGGTTGCGTTTCTGCTGCCAAGCTCTTGAAACTGCGACGCAAATGTCTAACACTGACCAGAATTCACCGTTACTGGGTGCCGGCTAAAAAGCTGCATTCAAATCGAACTCAATTTTACGCACAAGCATAAATCGATTCAAACCAAATGATGGACTATTCTTCTTCTTACATTATAGCACTTGCCGACACACACACACACACACACATAAACTCTGAATGGGCGCTGTGTGTGTGTTCGCTTCTTTCACTTCAGCTGCTGCTGCTGCTGCTCTTATCGATTTCTCATACACGTTTTTATTATCACGAACAGCGGCTGAGATTTTCAGCGCTCTTACACTCTCGCTCTCTCTCTTTCTCTCACTCACGCTCTGTCTCTCTTCTGCTGGCAGCGCACAAAATTTACTTTACTCCGTCCACAAAGTGCACGGCACGAAAACTGTTCAAAGACTGATTCTGATTAGACCTGCCAACGATTTCGGCACCGCGCTGTCGATGTTCGCGTCTGCGCCTGAGAGACCCTCGTGAGAGCGAGAGCTAGCGCGAGCGAGACAAAGAGACGCTCTGTTGCCGTTTCGCGCCATTGCTGTACCGCCCACCCTGCGGCTGTCGTGCGGCTTGATTGGCTGCAAGTGCCACGTTCGGCTGTTCGGCTCCGGCCCGAAGTCTTCGTGCCTCTGCGTGTGCGAGCATGTGTGCGTTGCGCTGCGATGATATTACCGTTTTTGGGGTGGCTGTGCGTTGCGTACCTGTGCTGGTGTTCGTGTTCGTGTTCGTCTGCGTGTTCGTCTACGTGTATGTGCACGCATGTGTGTGGGTGTCGTTTTTAATTGAATTCAACTGTCAAATGAGAGATTAACGCTTCTGCATTGACTCCGACGTCGGCAGCGACGTCGTCAGTCGTGCCAGCCACGTATTGGCCTTGGCGTTTATAATTATCGCGAATTCTCGTTTTGGTCGCCGCTGTCGTTGTTGCTATTGCTGTTGTTTCTCGCTCACTCTCTGTCCGTTGGGCATTTTGTATAAAATATGAATATGCTGCTTGCCCCACACAGAACTCATGACATGTGGGGCCATATGCAAAAGGTATCATCCTCTCATTTGCCTGTCTGCGTGCGTGCTTGCAACTTTGTGTCTGTATCTGTATCTCTCTGTGTGTGTGCGTGTGTCATTTTAAATGTATCTCTGCCTGTCACTGACACCACTTGACACATGAAGCCTACTTGATCTTACGCTCGCTTCTCGTTTTGACAGCCATCGGCGGATAAATTGGGGGACGGGGTAATACAGACACAATTTCTGCTTGCATTTTTTATTCGAATTCAATTGAAAAGGACTTCAGCGCCTGCCAAAATTTGCATTTCAAAGGCTTAAAGGGGACAGCGACAAGTCCCAAATCACATACATCCTTGAATACACTTTTTTGCACGTCTCCGCGTCAATTTCAAGGCTCGTTAGCCATTAATATGCAAAAGCAAACGCTGGAAAAGCATATTGAGACTTTATACAATTTGATAAATGATGCAGAGAGCAGTTTTCTTGGGGACAGGTTATTGTAGACGACCAACTAGAGTGAAATCGAACAAGTACAGTCTGCTATCTGCCTGGCGAACATCAAATTGCGAGGCATTTATAAATTTTTTTTTAATTATGCAAGTGTTTTATATTCAAAATAAGTCATCTTTATAGATTCCCATGTTATTGCAGTTGCTGCAACATAAAGGCTATATAAGGCTAGTTGTCAGTTTTTATGTCAGTCAGTTTTTTGCAATATTCAATAATAATTTAGTCTCGCCTATAACCATTTTACTTGTTGCCGTTGTCTCTTATTTTGCCCTTGTCTTTCTTTCCCCTGTCTCCTTCAACTATAGTGAATACTAAGTTACTTTTATTTACATCTTATTTCCTTACAGTCTCTCTCTCTCTCTCTCTCTCTTTAAAATTGTTTTTCTCCATTTCTCCTTGTCACTATATCTCCGTATATCTTTCACGGTTTCTCTTAACTCTTTCCTTCTAATCTTTCTTCGTCCATATTTCTCTAGCCTCCTTTCTTGCTTGCACTATTTTCCGATCCCTTTTTTATACCTTTGCATTAATATCTCTTTTATCAAGCTTAACTCTCCGTTTTTAGATCTCTGTGTTCTCGGATTCTCCTTATCCTATGCCTTTCACTCTCTCTAACTTAGACTTTAACTCTGCCTCGATTTTGTTCTATCTATTTATATAAAGATTACCTTTCTATGCGATTTTCAAAACTTCAAAATGTATAATGCATATGTATATGCAAAGTAAGTTAAACCAAGAAACTAACAAAAAACCTGAATATCTAGAAACGTATCTCGTATCTGCTCAGGCCTATTGTCTTTTAGCCGTATCTCTAACAGATACATTAGCTCTCCATATATCATGTATTTTGGATTCAAACTTAGAATTTTTAGAATATTAGTACGAAGTTTAGTACTCATCTTCGTCAAAAATTGAACTAAGAATATAAATATTTTAGGCTCACTATAGTACGGAATTTACTTTGACTACTTTTAATTTAACACTAAGTAGCGTTCATTGTGGAAAAGAGTTATAAATTGAAAAATCTATTTAATTAATGATTTGTAAGCCTAAGTTCTCTATGACTCTGAGTACACAGTTTATATTATTTATGAATGATCCCAGTCTCCGTGGAGTCGCCTATCAAAGAGCTATGCAAAAGTAATTACACATATGTATCTATATGCGACCCAAACTCCGCTCCAAGCTTATGCAGAAGCTGCATCCGTAGAGATAAGTGTGGGAATGTGTGTGTGAGTCCTTGGGACCCAGCTGGAAATGAATCCTCCCGGCAAAACGAATAATTAATGTGTGTGTAGCAACTGGCTGTGGTTTTGTCCGTGCGGTTGCATATTACGGTTACAGGAGCCGGATGACGGCGAATTTGGGTGCACCTCAGGCACATTCTGCAGATACTTGTGTTTGTGCAGATACATTTCAAATGTTAAATGTTAAATATGTTCTTTAACCATTCCGTTTCGGTATATTTCTGTTTCTATTGCCATTTGGTTCCATGCCACACACTTTAAGTACGTTTAACCATTTCAGTTTCATTCCTTGAAACCCACAACAAACTGTTAAGTATGAAATAAATTTTGACAGGTGCGCTTATTACGGCACTTTGTGGCAATTATCGTCCCAGTCTCGTCCTGCCTCCTCTCTCCCTCTGTCTCTCTCACGTTCACGCCACAATTAGGTGGAATGTACTTTCAAAGTGACATTTATCAAAAGGGCGCATAATTTATTAGGCAAGTACGCAAATACACAATAAACGACAAAGACAGTCGCATACTTGCAAATGCGAAAGTGAAGGACAGACTGTAAGCAACAACAAAAACAAAAAAACGAAAAATAAAAGCTGAAATGAGTAAAATTAAGGGTATAAACGAGCGAGTAAACATAAAAGATTTGCGCGGATTGCGAGGCAGCTAAAAAATCTGTGAAGTATCTTTTCATATTAACCCTCAAAAAACGCAATACGCGCATACATGTATGTATGTGTATGTATGTAGTGGAATACGTAATGAGTACTTGCGGTACACGTAAATACGGCACTACGTCTAAAAGCTGTATGCCAGCTACACTCCGAATACCAAAAACAACAACAACAACAACAGCAACAGCAGCCACAGCGTCAGCGACAGCAGCCGACGGCTAGCTCACTCACCACTGCCAGCCACACAACACGTACAGACACACAAACACATATACATACATACACATGCAAGTGCTACGCTTTCTTGCTGCTGCTGCTGCTATTGCTATTGCTTTTGACTCGTCGTTCATCGTTCCCATTTAATGTTGCGCACACACACACACACGCACACAACCCAGTGCCGAATTTAGTGAACGCTAAGCATTTTACATGTATTGCTCGTGAGTAAATTTCCTAGTGGACTTTTCGCTTTTACGCTGCTTCATTTCGTGCTTTGGCCTGGCAGCATACAAATTTTGCTGTTGACGTTGGCAGCGACTGCGGCAAGTTTCACGTCGTGCGCAAACATGGCGATGGCGTTGCCGTTGCTGTTGTTGTTGTTGTTGTTGCCGTTGCCGTGGCTGTTGTGTTGCGTTTCGCTTGCATTTGCTTTTTCGCCGCAGATATAGTGTGTATGTGTATAATATTTACTTTTAAATTGCAAACAGGCAGGCCGTCGTCCAGCCCCAGTGCAGCCCCGCATGCACACACAAATCCACCACTGACGCTGACGCCGACGCTGACGTTGGCAGCGACTGCGGCATATTTACATTTTGATTGGGAAACTGTTGAGGCGCATTTTGATGCCGCGTTCGTGGGTGTAGTTTAACATGCTGCTGTTGTTGTTGTTGTTATTGTAGCGCCTTTTTCGTTTTATTTCGCTTTCATATATACACATGCCTGCCTTTGTTGCTTTTTGTATTGTGTTTGTTGTTGTTGTCGCCGCTTTCTGCTTTGTCCAATTATAATTTGTTTCGATTTATCACACAACATTATTGAGACACGGCGAACGGCACATGATTAATTGTGGGGGCCTTCAAATCTCTAATCTCCTAACAATCGCTATACTATTTGTCATATGCTAAGATATCCGCCTGAATGCATACACTGATTTCATTCTCTTTTTAAGCACAATTTCAGGTATTTTCGTTGCGCATAATTGAAATGGCAAATCCAATTTTTATAATTATTACGTAATGCCCGGGCTATGTGACCTGTGGGATTTGTCACACCGGCACCCGCAACCACCTCGCTGCCCGGCTCTCTGGCAGTCAACTTTTGAAATAATGCCACTAATTAGTTTATGAATGTTTCGCGACGCCGCAGCCAACGCCTACGCCGACGTCACTGACAGCGTCAGCGCTGACGCCTTTTTCGCCAGGGTGGCGTTGAAAAATTCCAATTTGCTATCATGCCAAGGGTTGCGGTGGTTGGGCGCGCTGCTAAGTGGGTGGGGCTGTACCGCTGTGTCGGGTGGCTGTTGGCCGACAGACATTTTCCCCCCGAGGATGTTGCGAATTGTGCAATTTAAGAGATTAAATTGTTGCCGCATTGTTGCTGCCGCTCGGTGTGCCGTTCGTTGTGCCTGTTGCTGTTTAATCTTTAACTTTAAAATTCCAATTAAAGTGGATTTAAATTGCTCGCCATGATTTACAAAAGGCTTTCCACGGCAGCCTCAAGCACCCCAAATTTGCATAATCATATCAAGAATGTGCGCGCAATTTAAAAACTTGCAAAAGCACACATACATATATACATACATACATACATACATATATGTATAAGTACATATACTCATACTTGTGAAAGTACACACATATGTTTGTTTGTTTGTTTATGTGTACAATCTTAATTGTTGTATTTATATTTTATCTGATTAACTTTGATTTCGAATATCTGGAAATGGGTGCGTCTTTATCAACTGACTTTTCTGTAATACTTATGGCTATTCTAGACTACCTCTTTATAGCCTATCTATACTCACACCTATATACATACATACATATATATAAACATAGCTCAGAACTGATTTTCAGTCTCATTATTTTGTTCTTTTAATTTTAAGAATTCAGTATGAATCATTCATGATTTCAAAACAAAATACTCATTACACATTTGCCGGTTTCGAAATTAGCGTAAAATACGCAGTTCTTGCTTTTTTGGATTGAATCATTGTTTATGATTCTTTTATTAATCAATTTTTGGAATAAGAAACAACGCTAAAATGAAAATTTTGTTAGGTTCTATTTCTCGCTATTCTCTCTTACAATTCTATTTAAACTCATGATTTGTCTAATAGATTTATCATTATTGTGTTAGTCAGAGCTGATACACTGAAACACACACACACACACGCACGCACACAATGACATAATTCTCATTTTAAGCTTCCGTAATCTCTATCTAATTGGATGGCCATCGTTCACGCCCACATGAGATCATTAAAACGCTTTTGCTGTTTGACTCAATTTCAGCAACAATCGAAAATATGTATTCTTCTATGACATGGGTAGGAGATATATACTTGTATATACTTTGTTTTTTGTGGAAATTCCTAATGATGCCGACCCTTGTCGTCTATGTAAACGTGTTTTTATACTTGTATATATTGTGTTTGCGCCATGTCCGTCTAGCTGTCCAGCTACCCGTCCATCCGCCTGTCCGTAAGCAATTTTTTCCGCTACTATTGAAGCTAGAGACCTGAAACTTGAAATATATTCTTGATAACACGTGTAATCTGATACAAGTTTGGTTTTGGGGCGTCAAATTTTTGATCAAGAGTCATGGCAAAATTGACCAAAGCTCTTGGATCCATAACTCCCATATTTCAAATCCCCATAACTTTGCCAAAACTGAACCGATGTTCACGTGTGATGGCATTTTCATCACGATTTGTGCTATAGATTGATTCTACATTTAAAAGATATGCATTTTTGAAAATAATTTTTTTTTGAATTTTG
>SCDT01001442.1:0-15603 GCA_004143765.1 Drosophila melanica
TATATATAAACCTGTTTTATATATATATACACATATATGCATATACTATATTATTAGTATATATATTTATATATTTGTATATGCACAATAAAATAAAATTAAATTAAATAAGGTAAGTATCTGTCGGCTAAAATATATTTTTAGTGCACGCATAACCTATTGTAAAGAGCATTTCACAAAATGTTCATTAAAATTCTTTTTATTTGTATTGCGGACTGCGAAATGTCATCTTTCACCTTTTAAGCACGAGCATAAAAGAATGCTGTTCAGAGATGCTCGACCACAAAACAGAAAACCAGTCTAACGCTTTTACCTATAAATTATTATTAAAATATTATTGTATTGTAATTTCAACAAAATTAATTGCCCAGAATATTGACCCCTTAATTCATTTGCCAGTTCCAATTTTTTTTTCTTTAATTCTTTTCATACGCAGTCCAATTAATAAATACAATACAATTCTCATCCGCGCCCAAGGGTTCGAATAATTTATGAGCTACTTTCAGGAACTATTTTTAAATGTGGCAGACCAACCATGGGAAAAAATAAGATGGCTAAGGTTATTCAGGTTAACCCGACTCGGAGATACCCTTTTGCCTTCATACATACAAAAAGAAATTCACCAATTAAATTAAATAGAAAACCTTGATATTTTTGTAATTTGTAGTTCTTAACTGACCTGCGAATAATCTGGATTAAGACAGATCCTTGAACTTGTGACCGGAAACTTAAAGCAAGTACAATCAAATTTGAATACCGGATTTATCAGTGTAAATATAAACTAATAAATATATGAATAAATAAAAAAAATCTGGCGTATTACCAGATAAACAGGTTGCCGCAAACAAAAATGTTGTGTCCGATATTTTTTTTACTGTCTTATTCCTGCAAACAGTCTAAAATTTTCAGCTTTGCCATCAAAGGGTGCTATCAGAGACAACGCTGTTTTTTTTTTTGGAACTGTACTGCTGTTGTATTGTTATTAGTTCTTCTTAAACTTCATTTTTCGATCTTCGGCACTTGTTACCGATTGGTTCTGGACTGTTTGTTATAGCAGGTATGTGCCAGTCTAGGTTATTCCTTTCCTCAATAAAGATTAAGTGATCTCTAAGACGGTTGGTTCTCAAGCTTGTGTCCAATAAAGTTTTGTTAGCTTTACGGCATACGGATATGCCTCAAAATAGTACACAGCATCGTATGAGAGCGGACTATGCTGCGTCCAGCTCCAGATATGAGTGCCCTGTCGGTCCGTAGTATGCGTCCCAATGCTTCAACGACTACAGGTAGCTTACTCCTGCAAACCATATCAGACGCTGCCTGGAAGTGACTAATCCTCCTTCAACGTCAGCATCGCCACTCAGCTGGTTGAAAGACCCGACCTCTGCGCGCCAACTCCCACGAGGAACATTGGCTCGATTGTTCAAAGCTTCAGTTCAGTTTACGACATTCCTTCGACATAAACCAGTTAAACGTGCATAAACGCACCACACATGGGAGATCCTTCATGGTATTCCACTTAAGAATCCTTGCGGAATCTCACGAGTGATCTCAACGAGTGACTTTGAGCTCGCGGTCGGCTGTCCGCAAATGAGTGTGTTGGTAGGTAGATGGCATCTAGATCGTTTGGCAATAACGTAAGCACTCCTTGTCCAACTCTGAATTCACGCATCCCTGCTAGATATCCGCGTGGCCTTGTTCACAAAGGGCTGTAGCAAAGCCCATGTGTGGACGACAATCGAGGATGTAGCGCGGCCCCGGCAACAGTTTGTTACACAGTTTGCTACTCTCAAGTGTAGCTTAACATTTATGTCTGGCTGGCAACCTAGACAACAACCCTTCGCAAATCGACCCTAAGAAATTCCTTAAGGGGAGCCCCTTAAATAAACCTTAAATAAACAGTTCCGGCAGACTACTGATCTCTCGCATTTAACTGCACTGTCATGTCTCTGTCAATAACACCTAAAACCATATCTACTGTACTTAGAGAAAAAAATTAATTTTTTATTCCTTAAACTTTTAAAAATTTCCAATATCGTAGAGTTTTTCGCAAGGAAATCATTAATATCTTAAAATAACATAGTAAGCTCTTAATCGACTCAAAATAATATATTTGTGTTAATAATCAGTTATTTTTCAGTTTCAGTTAAAAACATTAGGAAAACATCGCACAAAATAACAGGATTTTCTTAATTCAAAAATATATTGTTACAAAACTTATGATTCAAATTTAAAAGTATTTTTTACAGATTAAGAGATATGTTTATTGGTAAAAATAAAAAATTAATCTATATTTACATAGTGCATTTTGTAGTAAAAGAAATAGTGTAGTAGTTCAACGACTGCGTAATGGCAACACGTGTTTCATTCCGCTTATACCTCCCATCGTTCCACAAACTATTAGCCTGAGAAAGGTGAATAACACATAATTAAAATATATATATATGTAATATACAACAGTATTCTGATGACATTTCGTTTATAAAAACAAATATATTCTATCAATATTGTCACCATATTATTAAGCATCAAGATATGCTTACCATCTGTCAAAACACTTAAAGTCAGTCATGACATTCTTGAGAAATGAGCCAAAGTTCACATGCACCTCTGAAAAAAAGCATAACATATCATTTATTATGAATTAAAAAATTATATTACTGTTAGTTAAGTTTTTTTTATCTTACGGAGAACAATATGAATCAGAAAACTATGTTTGGTAGAGAATACAAATATCTATTTTTTTTTCTAGTCAAAGTAATAGTGTAGTAAAAAAAAGTGTTTCATTCCGTTCATACATACAATCGTTCCACTAACCATTAACCTAACGAAGAGTTATCTTTATAAATAACTAACTTATAAATAAATAACTAACTTAAAATATAAAAATATGATAAAATAATCCAGTTGCTTGCTAGTATCATTATTATTATTTTTTAAAAAAATATGCCACATCAATATTGTCAGGTTGTTATTAGGCTCATAGCGATAGTTACAGAAAATTAATCGACTGAATGTTGAAATCACGTACCTTTAAATGTGTATTTTTTTCCAGAGTGATTGTTTTCTTGTGATTGGTATTATTGATAACAAGTTGTAAGGCTGTAAAGGTTTCTATCTCTCATTGGGTTGTATTAATGAGCCGTTAAGATAAACTGAGGTTATACTTGTTTCTTTTTGGATCTGCAACCGAAAGAATATTAATTGAGAAGTTACATTTGCTATTTAACACAACAGGTGAGAACATATAAATTAATTTAATTTGTATCTTAAATGCGAACCCAATTTACATATAAATTAAAATTCGCAGTTTTCAGATCGTGACACATAACACACCAAACAAATTTAAAAACCCGCAAGGATGATGACAGAGAAAATCGTGGCCGGTCACGCAAGTTTGGCTAACAAGGGGTTTGTACACTTTAAATATTTCTTTGTATTTTTGTATTGCAAGAGATAAGTTGTCGGATTCATGTACACATATACAATATATGCGTACATGAATGTATTTATCATTATAAATATATTGCACAGTTAATTATGCATTATTATAGTTAATGTACATTAAAAAAGCGTATAAACCTTTAAACGTGTAAAATATCCATATAAAAAAGTATTTTCTCAAAAAAAAAAAGTACATACCTTTTTATGTTCATTTTTTTATTCATTAGAAATAACCGGAAAATGAAATGTATCTTTGGCTAATGAACAAAATAGAACAGAAAAAACATGTAAATGTTTTAAATATTCACATGAAAAAGATATACGAGACTATGTGCAGATCTGTAACTAAACGTGTTTTAATCAAAAATTCAATTCGGTAGCTCTGGTTTTTTGTGTGATAGCAGTCTGATACGTTATGATTTTTATACTGATCAAGTGACGCTAATACCTATTTTCTTTTTTCAATATTGAGAGTTTTACTAAAGTTTCTGTGCCTATCTCTAAAGCGAGGTGAATCATAATTTGTGGTTTATCAAAGTTATTTATTAAAGCAAAATAAGCTAAATTCTTCAAATTTTGTGGTTTTGTCTACTCTTTAAATTAAAATTTTCATAATTGTTTTAAATTTTCAAATTTTTTATTAACGTTTCACTTTGAGAAAGACAACTAAGATGAATAACAGCTTTATTATTTTCAAATTTGAGAACAAAGACAAAATCGGCTCTTACGGACTCGACGTAAAATGCCTTCTAAACAGATTAATCTATACCAATAATTTAAATAAACACATAAAATATATTGGATTAATACATATCACCTAGATATTTGTATATAATATGTGTAAAACATATGTATATATAGTTTGCGGTCGGCACAAGAAAAACAACAAAACGAAGACCCCACGGATCCTTAACCATACATTGGACTTTAGATATTGTGTGTACAAAAAATACTTTTTAACGAATCACTTATACTATAAACTCTAATTCAAAAGTTTGCGTATGTATTTTTGGTATCCGCTTTTGAACAATTTGCTGTGCTTCGTTTCTAGCGCGTACACTGCCGTTCGCAATGATAATCACAATTAATAAATAATTTAATTTTTTTTTTTTTTTATATTTTAGGATTCTGAGTGATCATCAAATTACCAGTAACTTGAGTGATGACATGGGATGGAAATCTAAGCTGAAGCTTCCTCCAAAGGACAATCGATTTAAAACAACAGTAAGTTAATTTTTATTACAATGCATCAGAAATAAGAATATTCGATTGATAGAGTTTAAAGATAAGCATGGGTCGTGCTGGGATCTTTCCTAAAAATATTTCGGGTCGAATTCTGCCGGCTCGAGGCTGACGTCCACAATAAAATATTCGCTGCGCACTATAAACTGTAAAAATTATTGATTTGAATTTTAGAACATAGACACGTCAATGACCCGCGCAGATAATATTTGTTTCAAATGATCGATAACTCTGTTAGATTTTTTTAATTAAAATTTCTCTTTTTATTTATGTAATGTATTGATTTAATTGGATAACATTTTTTGTAGGATGTGACTGATACACGTGGCAACGAATTTGAGGAATTTTGTCTAAAACGGGAACTTCTCATGGGTATTTTCGAAAAAGGTTGGGAGCGACCATCGCCAATTCAGGAAGCTGCTATACCAATTGCTCTAAGTGGAAAAGATGTTTTGGCCAGAGCAAAAAACGGTACTGGAAAAACTGGAGCTTACTGTATTCCCGTTCTGGAGCAGATTGATCCCACTAAAGACTATATTCAAGCATTAGTGATGGTTCCCACGCGAGAACTGGCGTTGCAGACTTCACAAATATGCATTGAGCTTGCTAAGCACCTTGATATTCGAGTAATGGTTACAACGGGAGGTACAATATTAAAGGATGACATTCTTCGTATATATCAAAAAGGTATTAAATTTATATATCAAAAAATTATTTTCACTTTAAATACATTGAGCGAAAGTCTACAAACGATCCCTATTATAGCTATCTGATGAGCCCAAAAGCATAACCAAAAAAAGTAATAATGTATTAATGTGTTAAAACTTGTTTTATAAAAAAAAAATACTTCGTTTCAACATAAAGTTAACAAGTTATAAAGAAAAAACCAAAATACCAATAACATAAGTGAGCATACGACTTCAACAGTAGGTAACTAAACTAAAATTAAGACACTAAAAGTAAACAAAATTATTGGCCTAATATGTTGTTGGCCCACCGCGAGCAGATATGCCTGCTGCGCATTGAATTCACCAACAGTCCTTTGGGAGTTAGGTCTACGCCTTTGGAGTATTGGTAATAACTCCACATTTAGTTCACATGAACTATAATAAAAGAATCAACATTTTCAATTTAAGAAATGTACAAAATATGTATGTACCAAATTATTTATCACTTAAATACTTGGCCTGATCATCATTTGTGTAAATTTGAGTCTCATCATTCTCACTTTCTTTTGTAGTAAACTTAATGTTAAAATGATATTTCAGTTCATCTCCAGTATATTCAGAATAGTCTCCAAGCATTTTTATCTGATAGGGTCCTTCTTGTTTTCAATAACAAAATTACTACTACTTCGCAAAACGAGTTTAAGCTGAGTTTTAATCAAAGTTTTCCATGTCTATATATAAAGTTCATTCAAGTTCGCGAAAGTCGATATACCTATATATGGAATGTAGATAGCTGGTGACTTACCCCAAGGATTGCGACGTTGATATCCCGGTCATGCCCAGTTTACTCCCCAGCCACCCCGCCCCACGAACCGCGAAAGCCCATATATTCCACTGTTTTCGAGATAGAGATTACAAGTCATCTCTATTAAATATCGAAAACTTACAAACTTCTAAAAACAAAACCCGAAATTTCTAAAAATAGAAATATGTACGCGATGCTTTTGAAGCTTTGCTACTATATTCAGTCCAGATTCAGTTATATAACAATGAAAAGGTATTGTTTAAACTGGAAGTTTGCTACATATATAAAAATATTAATTGACTATCATTTCACATTTACAATAATTTTGACAGTTTGTTTTTTACATTTATATTGACCTTTTAACAGTATTTTACTAAGAATTAATTCGTTAGACTTAACTTGGTTACAAAAATTAAATAATTATTTAACATTTTCGTTTTATTTCAGTACAATTAATTATTGCAACTCCGGGGCGAATTTTGGATTTAATGGATAAGAAAGTAGCAGATATGTCCCATTGCAAAATATTAGTCTTGGATGAAGCCGATAAATTGCTCTCATTAGATTTTCAAGGCATGCTGGATCATGTTATATTAAAGTTACCCAAAGATCCACAGATTTTGCTGTTTTCTGCTACTTTTCCATTAACTGTTAAAAATTTTATGGAGAAGCATTTGCGTGAGCCGTATGAGATAAATCTTATGGAAGAGTTAACACTGAAAGGTGTCACCCAATACTATGCATTTGTGCAAGAACGGCAAAAAGTGCACTGCTTAAACACATTGTTTTCTAAATTGCAAATAAATCAATCAATTATATTTTGCAATTCTACGCAACGTGTGGAGCTCTTAGCAAAAAAAATTACTGAGCTTGGATATTGCTGTTATTACATTCACGCCAAAATGGCTCAAGCCCATAGAAACAGAGTATTCCACGACTTTCGACAAGGTCTCTGTCGAAATTTAGTTTGCTCTGATTTGTTCACTCGCGGTATAGATGTACAAGCTGTGAATGTCGTAATCAATTTTGATTTTCCGCGAATGGCAGAAACATATTTACATCGAATCGGCCGTTCCGGTCGATTTGGTCATTTGGGTAAGTAATTATAACTTTTGCATTTGCAGAATCATTTAAATCGTAATTAGTATATAAAATAAAATAATACTTAAACTGAAAACTTATGCTCCCGATCAACCGATTTTCATAGCATGAGGTCTTGTGGACAGAATATACATTTCTAATTAAAACACATAAGTTTGGATTCTTCTAAATACGTGTTTGTAATAGGTAACAAAGCGTTTCTTCTTCATTACTCGCCAATGCCGTAAAACTTTTCTTAAAAGATAATGAATATAAATATCTATTAATCAGGCATACACTATTTTTAATTGTAATTATTTGTTTTTCAACTGTATTTTTTAGTTAAGAAAAATATATACAATAATTTCGCATCGTTTAATACATTAAGTATGGGAATCAATGAAGAGATGGCGATATAACAACTTTTAATGTCAGATACAGTTTTTATTCCGATATATATGATTTCTTTTCAAAATATTCTACAAAATGCAGACTTTTAATGACATGAATATATTTATGGATCATCATCAAACTGAAATTCATGCAAAAACATGAAAATCGGTTTAGTTTTGACAAATTTATGGGTGTCTCCGAGAGCTTTGCACAAATAGATGATTTCTTAATTTTTTGACAATTTTTGACAACAAATTTGACTCCCTCGGACCTGTGTCAAATGTTGTTTTTTTTTTATACTATTTTTGGCCAGTAAAAGAAACTAAACTGAAATGCAACACCCACCTCCCGCCAAACCGACCGAGAGGTACGCAGATGACAAAGAAAAACAAATTAAAGAGTACGAATACCAGTACTTAGTGCATGGAAAATAATAGTATAATTCACTTCGTAAACAAGTTTATAAAGAAAAAGGGATTGCATTTTTGTTAGGCAATTTATTCTCTCATTAAAAATAATTAGTTAATTTAATTTTTGATTAATTAATGTGTACTTCCTATTTTTCAGGTATCGCCATAAATTTAATAACCTACGAGGATCGGTTTGACCTTCATCGAATTGAAAAGGAATTGGGAACGGAAATAAAACCTATACCGAAAGTAATTGATCCAGCTCTGTATGTGGCAAATATCAGTGGCTCGTCCGCAGAAACTGGCAACAGTAGTGATCTGAATAATTCTACAAATGAGGAAGGCAATGTTAGTAAATAGATAATTTAAAATTTTGATTTTAAAAAATACTAAGTTTTGAAATAACTAAAACATGAAAACAATAAATGAAAACTAATATTGCAGTAAATAATTTTTTTATCGTTGGCGAGTATTGTGCAAAAATTACAATATTTTTAACTATTTTGTTGGTTTTTGATCAGAAAATTTTAGAACATGATACTTTTGAAATGTACACAGAAATCTTTTCAAAGCAAATTGCAAATGCTTGTAAAGAGGATTATTGTAAAGTTTGCAAAACATGAATTTGCGCTGCATACTGCATTTACGTTATTCGCCTGTTATTTTTATTTATTTTTTATTGAATATCAACGAAAAGAAAATCAAAAACATTGCATTCGGGCGATACCCACTGCGTTATACTCTTTTACGTTCTTAAATAAAAGTTTCCATAGCTCCCATATATCAAACCCCCATAAAATTGCCAAAAGTGAACTGATTTTCACGTTTAATGGCATTTTGATCATGATTTGTCCTATATATTGACTCCACATTCAAAATATATTAATTTTCGAAAATAAAATTTTTTTGAAATTTTTGGTCAAAAAAGCATGTACTCCCCCCTTGTGAATTTTGGAAAAAAAAATTTTTTCAAAATTTAGAATTGCGAACTTATAGTTTTAATCGATTTTGTTTGTCATAATTAGCATAAAAAACAACATTGAAAGTGATTTTGGGGGGATCAAATTTTTGGTCAAAAATCATGCCAAAATTAACAAAAATTTTGACATGTAAAGTTNCATGTAAAGTTGTCAGATTCCATTGCTCCCATATATCAAACCCCCATAACTTTGTCAAAAGTGAACCGATTTTCACGTTTGATGGCATTTTGATCATGGTTTGTCCTATATATTGACTTCACATTCAAAAAATATTAATTTTCGAAAATAAAATTTTTTTGAAATTTTTGATCAAAAAAGCATGTACTCCCCCCTTGTGAATTTTGGAAAAACATTTTTTTTCAAAATTTAGAATTGCGAACTTATAGTTTTAATCGATTTTGTTTGTCACAATTAGCATAAAAAACAACATTGAAAGTGATTTTGGGGGGATCAAATTTTTGGTCAAAAATCATGCCAAAATTAACAAAAATTTTGACATGTAAAGTTNAATTAGCATAAAAAACAACATTGAAAGTGATTTTGGGGGGATCAAATTTTTGGTCAAAAATCATGCCAAAATTAACAAAAATTTTGACATGTAAAGTTGTCAGATTCCATTGCTCCCATATATCAAACTCCCATAAAATTGCCAAAAGTGAACCGATTTTCACGTTTAATGGCATTTTGATCATGATTTGTCCTCCCCCTTGTGAATTTTGGTGGGGGAGTGGGGGAACTGGCCGCAAATATCAATCAAATCAATGACATATCTAAATTTCCCACAATTTGAAAGACAGAGTCCAAAATTCGCAATGGAGACAGCTGGTAAACTCCCAAAAGATTGCGACCGTGCCTTCCTTACTACGCTCACTCGGAAAATTCTACATACTTCAGCACACAGTGACAAATTTAAAAGGTCACCGCCTTAAACGATTAGGTAAGCCTAATTTAGTGTTAAAGAACTAGAGTTACCAAATTTGGCAGACAGTTTCTGCATGACCGCAGGTAAAAATTATTTTATGGGCTTAAGCTACCACGGTTTGGATGGCGGGTAACTTATTTTAATAGTAGAAGTTAAAGTTCTTTGGTCAAGTATATAAGAGTTTACGTTAAAATATATATATATATATTTGAAATAAAACAAATGCGGTTTGTGTTCTACACTAGCTCTGAATATTAATTCGGTCAAGTGTGCCGTTCGGTGATACCGCTACATATAAGAGGGTCCATCTGAGCTACAAATATTTAATTTTGACGCATAGGAAAATGTAATAGAATTCGGAATCGCTACTGAAGTGCTCCTTGGCAAATTTTAAACGGTAGCTAGTAAAAAACTTAAAGACTTAAGCCCGTAAGTATGATTGTCTTGAAGTTTAAAAAAAATATCACTAAAGTGCGGAGAATCCGGGAATTCATGATGATTTGAGGTTTAAGCAAGATATTGGGAAAATTATATTTCGCTAAACGCAACTTTTTATAAGACCTATCTCAATTGGGATTAAAAAAAAACAAACTTTTCAGTGTTGCATAAGCATTTTGCAATAAAAACACACAAATTAAATTTAAGTTATAAGTTTATTGTAACTGTTAGAAGATTTTGAGGTTATTAAATTCGAAAAAATAAATGTGTAACTTTTTTCTTATCTTAAATATTAGTTAATATTACATAGTGTATTAAGATCAAAAAACTTAATTTTTTTATATTAAGAATCTCTTATTAGAAATATAAATATTTGTTCAATTTTTGCTTGAAATCTTGTATGGTATTATGAATATTGCTTTAAATTGCATAGTTTAACTATTTAAAAATTGTGGAGATTATTTTATTATCACATGATTTTCATTTACAGGCAAGAGATTTTACAAATGTTTCTAGCTATAGAAATGTGCTGATTAAACAATAAGTTTTTTCTTTTAAAACAATGTCTGGATTAAAACATTTATGTTTCTAAATATACCGAATTATATTTTAAAATTTTTTTTTTACATATATTTCTTATCAAAATGCTGCCTTGTGAGCTTGAATATTTTTAATGATTTAACCAAAATTAATACAGATACAAAAAAAATTGGAAAAAATGTTTATGTTATTCGAGAGTTATTCCAAAATAGTTGTATTATTGCTTAATACGGGCACGGGATTTTTTTTGTTTGACAGCTCCTATTGACAAATTAAGTCGATTAGTACGATTTTTTTTTCTTTGCCTTTTCGAACTATACAAGCAAATAATTTTCTTGCTAAAATTATTTTCAATTTAATTCAAAACATTTTAGCTTTAAATCGACCAATAAGTATAAATACTTTTCCAAATAGCTCCTGCAACGACAATACGAACTCAATACGAACCATGATCACTTATTGTCAGCATTTAACCAATTCAATTACTAATGTAAAACTATAGAAACAAACGATAAAGTACGAATAGTTTTTTTGTGTGAAAACTCATTGATTACAATATGTAACAGCCAGTTTATATTCTTTACTAAACCTGATATAAAGAGGGACTCATATGACGAAAAATCACTTCTTAATGGTGAATTTATATTAAACAATTTAAAGTGTTGTAGTTTTAGGTGTTTTTTCATTACTCCTCGATAATGTGAAACGCGATTTGCAATATTTACACATACTGAAATATATCTATATATCAGACATACACAGTTTTAAACAACTATATTAAGAATATGTATGATATTTTGACAATTTTTTGATTTTGAAATAAATTGTATGTTGTTTTTCACCTCTGTATTTACATAGCTACTTTGTGCATAGTCTAATATATAAATTATTATTATTCATCAAAATTGATGAAAAAAATAATTTAAAAAAATAATACAAACAGTGGTTTTTCGATATATGAGACCCTAAATATATCAGTAAAAGTATGATTGGCAAACAATACAAAAATACATAGTGTAATCAAAGAGAAATTCGTACAAAAATCAACTAAGAGATACCCCAATTTATTTTTTTTTATGTATTTAGCAATTAACAAAATAGCTATAGTTTAGTTTTCAATTTGCTTAATGCTAAATTTGCGTTATGTTACTAAAGCTTCTGTGAGAAAGGACTGAAATGAACGGAAATGAACAAATATGTAATGTTTTTCTGAATGATAATTATAATTGATAGCTCTATTAGGGTATCGCACAGTTGAGTACATTTTTAGTTACGTTCTTTAATTTTCGTATTGGTAAATTGAAATAAGTGCATTTGGTTTGTGATATAGTTGTTTATAGATGGATTTGTTTTATAATGTCAAACTACTTAGAAGTCATTAAATTTTAAAAATACTGAAGCATGTATAAATATTAATATATCTTTAATTGCTTATATTTTATCTTTATGTATAAAAAGCATTAAGTAATTCTGTCCGTGCTTAAGATATAATTTTTTCACACCATAAAATTAAAACTTTGAACCCATTTTTTCGTAATTTGGTATTAGTTTCTAAGAATACAAATTAGTGTGAGTATAAGTTTAGATAATAAATATATATATACATACATACATAAAACATATACAGTTTATATATATATTTATATATATGAGCTCATTAATAAAATTGTGTGCGCTTGATGGCTTGATAACTTGAATTTTATTTGGCGTTGTATGTTAACTTTCCATTATTTTCACTGGAAACAAGGTTAAGAGGTACAGATAATTCCTCGCCTGCATTGGGCTCATTAAAGTCAGGAAAAGATTGCGATTTTGTTCGTTTTAAAATAACATCTTTAAATGTTTCTGTCGTGCCTGATGTCTCTGGTACTTCCGTTTTGTATTTCTATAGAAAATAAGAAAACAAAATTTAATAATACGGTAATAATTGTTATAAAACGTAGCACTTAAAATTCAGAATAGTGGGCGAAATCAACAAAATTTTATATAATTTTATAGACCATACGCACGATCAGATGCGATAACTTTGTCGGGAGTGGGCGAGTGCAGCCACGCCGACTCTCTTCGCTTAGACTAAAAATATTTAGATTGGTTTTTACAATAAATCCCTTCATTTTTTTTTTTTAGAAATATCAAAATACTCACCTTAAATACTAATTCTGAGAAAGTCGGTGTCTCCTGACTTTTTAATGTATCCGTCTTTTGGCATTCTACAGGGCTGTTAATGTTATCTGTATCATATTCTACCACGGAATTGCTGGGCAATTGTCTGATTCCTATACATAAATAATATAAAAAAGTTAATTAGTTGCAGTTATTATTAAATACCATAAGTACTTATAAAACTTCAGTAATTAGCAATTTACACTAGATAATAGACAAAAAATATCCTTTACCAAACCTACCTTTTATGCCCTGAATCCATTGAAAGTGGGTAAAAAGGGTATTATAGTTTTGCACAATACCTACAGGCAGCAGGAGGCAACACCATTTTGTGAAAATCCCCAAATAACAAAATCACCCTAAGGAACGAAGCAAGCTACTGTGGGCCGATCAAAGAGGTCCCCAACAATTTGCAACGAAGGCTGCCATGCAGTCTACGGACGAATGACGCCCAATCAAGTCAGTATAGTCAAAAGTGCTAGAAGAACTGATAAAGAGGACGGAGACCACATTTCGATGGTGCAGGTTGGCTAAAGGGGATTACAAATCTGAAGCTGCAGAGATGACCTTACCCTGAAGTGTATCAAGGATTAGCTGATTTGCAAGTGATAGATATAGCTTAACCCGACAACAAGGGCACCACATGGTTCGACAGATCTGCAGGGAGGCTGAAGATATTCTGTATCGGATGTTTGAGAAGATGGGGAGCAGGTAGTGCGTACCTACAGCTCAAGAAACCCTGAGGACACCCATAAAAGCACAATCGAAACTGAGGAAGTAGAGCAAGACCTTGTCCTGCAATCCATCATAGAGACAGCACAAGGTGTAGGCTGGAGGAAGCTCCTTTTGTTTAATTACACCTCAGACAACATAACAGTCAAGGCAATAGAAGGGTAAAAAGATACCTCTAACTCACTCTGTATGGGAGCTACCAACAAAAGACTTCAGATTACAGCCATACATCCAATACTACGCTCTTTTCATGTTGCGACCCAACAGCTGCCTAATGCTGGTCTTTAACAGCGATCTCATTGGGCGTTCACATTTGCTAATGTTTTGGGAATTTGCAATATATAAGTTAGCTTACTTTTCTTAGATTTTTCACATTCTTTTGGTCGCCTGCGCCGTGTATGAATAGTATCACGTCTCATAGAATGGGGCCTATTAACGCCATGTAGTTTGAAGTATAGCCCACAAGCGTTGCACACCATTTCTCCTCTTACGCTTCGCCTCCAAATTGTTGTTGTAAGAGTACCACAGTTGGAGCACGACATATCCTTTTGAGAAGTAGATAAGGCAGTACCACTACTGCATTTTGCACTCTGAAAAATATTTGCAAATTGGTATATGCATTATCTGTCTGTCTTTTGGTATGTACCTTTTTATCTTTGATTCCTTCTGCGATTGCGTGGGACACACTTTCTAAACGAGCATATGTGTCAGTCGCCTTAATCTCTGAAGACTCGCCACAATCAGATTTAGTTGGAAAACTCTGTTTTCTTCTACAGATTTTGACAACATTCGATTGCGATTCCGACATATCCTATCATTTAAAAATAAAATGCAATTTTAAATATTTATTATCTTAAATTATTTTAAATTTGTTACCTTTAAAAGTGGTAATGGCTCTTCAGGTACTTTGGTCAATGCTGTGGTTGACGGCATAGGAAATACAAAAGTTTGACTCATCATATTTCGTATAAGTTGGGATGCTCGACTTTCATCTTTACTTTTGGCTGAAAGAATAACAGGGAATTATTTTTAGTTCATCTTTACATTTTAATTCAGTAAGGTCGCAAGGTCCTAATTAAAAGTCTCCAATTGAATGTTACACACAACTATTGTATTCATTTGTACACATTTTCTAGGAGTACTATATTAAAAATATAGATATTATTTTGCACTCTTAAAAAGCCGTGAAAATAGGGCCATCATGGTAGCGTTCAGAAATCATTAATTTACGTTCGTTTTAACTTTAATTCACATCTAAAATTTTAATTCGCTAGCTTCAACTGCGGTAAAAAAGCTTAGAATTTTCTAAGTAAAACAACAGAAGTAATGTCCCGCTCAATTGGCACCGTTTGATAACACCATGTTAATGTCATACTCGCAAGGTTAATTTTAATGTTATACTCGTAATGGCACTGTACCAAACAGGATCGCTCTGTAAAGCTAACAGTTCATGGTTAACAGAGCAGCCTTCAAGCGTATAAAAGGAGCGCGGTGCCAACTGTTAAGATCAGTTAGTGATCGGCACTCGGCGACATAACAGCCAAGGTAAAGCTAACAGTTCATGGTTAACAGAGCAGCAATCAAGCGTATAAAAGGAGCGCGCTGCCTGCTGCTAAGATCAGTTAGTGATCGGCACTCGGCGACATAACAGCCAAGATAAAGCTAACAGTTAATGGTTAACAGGGCAGCCATCAAGCGTATAAAAGGAGCGCGGTGCCAACTGTTAAGATCAGTTAGTGATTGGCACTCGGCGACATAACACCCAAGATAAAGCTAACAGTTCATGGTT
>SCDT01001442.1:15649-34883 GCA_004143765.1 Drosophila melanica
TATATATGTATATATATATATATATATTAGATTTATTTATTAATTCTTGTTAATTTCGTTAAAAGTGATGTTTACTTTTATAGCATTTACAAGTATTTCTCATTTTGTATAAAATAATTTACATTAACTAAATTAGGCTGCATTTAGGGTGTGTGTATGCGTTTGTGTGTGTAGAAATGTGTATTTATGGATGCACCTTGTGTGTGTGTGTGTGTGTGTGTATTGTTTGTTGCTGCTGTTGTTGTTGTTGTTTGTGTGGATGGTGGGCAGCTCCGCTCCAAACGTTTTGCCCACGCCGCTCGGCTTACAAACTAAATTAAACTAAAACCCACAAAAAAAAAAACGCTGCATAAATGTGTTTTATTCTTTCATTTGTTTTTGCTTTTTGTTTTTGATAATGATACCCTAGAACTAGTAATTTTTGCCAGACGGCAAGAGACTGACAGACTGACAGACTGACACAGACAGACAGGCATACATAGCAGATGATGTACCTGACCTACATACACATGATGATGTACATACAGCACAGTTGATTTATGCACCTGACGATGGTACCTCGATTTTCGAATCGTTTTAGAAACGATGCATATTCGTTTTTTTATTCTTATTTTCTTTTCTTTTTTCTTTGCTTTTCTCCTCTTTTCAGCTTGTACGTCTTCCCATTGGCTGTTTAGAATGTGGTGATGATGACCAATTTAGACCAGAGATATGGTGACATTAATGCCCAGATTCCCATTGTCGGCAAACAGCTGCGCAATCGACGTGTCAAACACCAGGCAATCCGAATTGTGTATGGCCGAGGCAACGCCCTCGTGTATGGAACGCGGCATTGCCTCCCAGGTGAGCCGGCGTCGATTCCCATTTAGCTCGAGGCGGTAGACGAAGTTCTCGGCCTCCTTGCGTGACCCAATCAATTGGACAATGGCAAAGAACTGTTGGTGGCCATCGTATTTCTCCTGTTTCTCCAGCACCAGCATGAAATGATGGCCAAAGCAGGACTGCATCATTACCCAGTCGACGGCGCCGGGCAGATTGATATCGGTGGCCAGAAATACAATATCCTCGCCCTGCAGCGTTGTGATGCTCTTATGGGACATCATCAGGTGCTGCATGACTAGATCGAGCGGTCCCTGCCATTTGCACGAGGCGCCCGGACATGGACACAAATATGGCCGGCATTCGCAGGTCTCCTCGTGCTCGGTCTTCTCTGTGTAAACCAATGAGGCAGTGCAACCGTAGCCGGAGTGCTTGCACGGAAATTTCACATTCGAGGCGACCTTCTCCATGGCCAAGTTGCGTATGTTGGCCAACGGGCCGCGGCATGTTGGGCAGCATGTTAGCTTCGATCGGCACGAGACGCACACCAAATGGCCGCTGGAGCATTGCAGTATCGGCGGCAGCACATAATCGAAGCAAACTGGGCACTCGAACAGGGATGTCAAATCGGCGGACATGCCCGCATCACCGCCACCGGCGGACGACAGTGAGGAGCTGGACGAGGACGATGTATTGGCCGATGATGTGTTCCCGGCACTGGAGCCGGTCGAGCCGCTCGTATTGGTGGCCACCACTGCCGTGGCGGCTGCTGCTGCTACTGCTGCTGCTGCTGTCGGTTCACGGCGTTTTGGATTGATTTTATTGGACATTGGGCTTGATTGCTGTACTATCTAATTAAAGTGTTGCCTCCACCTGGTTCCGGCTGCTCCGGCAATTTGACGGCTGTGTGCGTGCGCCGTCAATTCAGTCAAACGATTTGCGCTGCCTTCCTTCTGATTCACTGCAAAGGAACAAACCCATAAACGAGTGCGTCATTAATTACAGGGTATATTCAAAATCGACTATTGATAACAGTTCTCACAGTCATACAATATCTACCTGTATTAATAAACATACATTCATTCACTTGATTACCAGAAATCTATCTTTTTGGTAAACAACAAAGCTGGCGGACTAACTGACTGCACATTCAATTATTTACAGTAGTTACCCATTATGATGTAAGCATGAAAATTATTTAAAAAAACTCTTTTTTTTATATTTTTTTAAATAATTAATCACACTAATTTAAGCTAACTTATAAAAAAGCATACTTTGGTTAGAAAACTACTTTTCTTTTAATTGATCAACCAATGTTTAAATAAAAATAAGCTAATTTTTTTCAAATGCATTTCACCTTTTTTTTTACCAATCGATTTTGATTTATTATGCAGAACTCTATTATGTAAGGCTTTTTAGACAACAAAAGATAGTTGGAGTTAAATAAAAATATGCAAGTATTCAAAAAAATGCGTGAAAAACTAACATTTTGTTGCTTTTTTTATTTACTACCAATTTGCTGTGTAAAATCGTTGATCCAGTTAAGAGATAGACCATATTCTTACAAAAAAAAAAAAACATACAAATATATATAATCAATATCAGATTTAATACCGCGCGACCTTCAACTTGGACAACAATTATCGCTATCATTACGCAAAAAGAAATAAAACAAAAGCCTGTCAAAGTGCCCAACTGCAATATTCGGAATCATGTTATTAACATTAATATGAAGCGTATGGATTTGGGTTTCGTTGTTATTGTTGTTGTCACGTCGTAGGTTCAAACTTGGAGCTGCTTAGGCGACAAAAGTTTTGGGGACGCGTTTACGCTTTGGGCGCGTGTAAAGCCGCGCAAATACACGTTCGAATATGTCACTCTTATCGGGCCGATGACAAATGCGGCCATTAGCCAGCCGCGCTGACCAAGACTTGCACAGGAGCGGGCATTGCACAGTGCTTCGAGAACCGTTCAAAATAGGCACACAAAAAAGGGGTGGGAGTTGTCTCATTCTGCCTCCTTTTTTATACAAAAGTTAAATGGGTAAAGGATATAACAATGTACACAGAGAGAGAGAGAGAGCGAGAGAGGTAGAAAAATGCAACGTAAGAGAAAGAGATATTCAGGATGGAGAGAGGAAAGAGAAGGACTAATAGAGATAGAGACCGAATGAGAAAGTAAGAGGGATAGAGAGAGAAAGAGCACGTAAATGAGAAAGAGTAAGAGAGAGAATAAGAGAGTGAAACAGAAAGAGAGCGAGAAAGATTAAAAACGAGACAGAGCGAATAAGTGACAGCCTCTTATCAATGCAACTATAAAAACACAACTTGCACTGAAATTACCAAAAGCTGCATGCATTACTTGAATTCATGAGAATCGCATAGAGAAGTCGAAAATGCCCTGCTAGGCAAATTACATGAAATTTTCTTGAATAACTTCTGCGTGGATTGTCAACGAATTTGAAAATTCTACAGGACTCGAAACATATTCAATCGATCGATTAACGCGAAATATCAGAATCGAGTTTTATTTAACTGTTATTATCGATAATCAGAAGCACTGTGCAACTATCCAAAATTTGTGGCAGCATATGTGTGTGTGTGTGTGTCTGTGTGTGCGTGTGTGTAGCATAAACAAATACGATGCGAGGCGACGCGACGCGAGCTGCGTCAACAATATGGGCTTCATTTTGTGGCAGCAATGCAAGCTGCGCGGGTGTTGTAGGGCATGCGGGGGAGGGTTGTGCGGGGCTGATAGCGGCACATAATTAACATTTGCCTCTGTTGGCGGCGTACCGTAAGAAATTTCCATGCGGCAGACAGCGGGACGACTGCGGGGCTAATTACTGCTGCAGCAAAGCCATGAATGTAATTAAGTTTTTTTTTTCTTTATTATTTCTTTTTTTCAATGAGTTTGCAAAATCATATAGAAATCGTACGAGACGGAAAGCAGAGCGATATGTTGCCAACATTAGCAAAAACAACAACAACTGGACTAAAACGGTACAACAACAATGCAAATGTATATAAAAATAAACAGCTACAAAATAATCATAAACGTAAACTTACAGAGCTGTATGCGTGTATGTGTGTTTGTGTGTGTGTGAGGCTTTTATCAGTCAGCCAGGCAGCAAGTGTGTGCGTGTGTGTGTGTGCACATATATTTATATACTGCTTGTCTTTATATATATATATCCTTTGCTATGTATGGATAAATCAATGCAATTGCAATTGAAATTGAATTTGCAGGTGGCCGCACTTCAGGTTCGCACGCACAACAAACGCACACAAAGAGAAAATTTAAAATCGTTTTTCTCTATATATTATTTCTCCTTTTTTTTTTGGTTTTTTTTTATTATGTACATTCACAGTACGCGGTTCAGTTCGGTTCACCTTGCGCCAAACTCGAAATTCAGGCGTGCGCTAATTTCATTTTATATATTTTTTTTATCTAATTTTCTTTTATACGCTCGCGCACACACTCATTGAATAATATGGGGCTATATGTACATGTTTGCTGCTGCTGCTGCTGCGCTTCGTAATTGTTGTTGTTGTTTTTCAGCGTGAATATCATCTGTTTGGGTCGCCTTCGTCGTCCATCGGTTACATTTACATACGGCACGGGACGCAGCGCAACGCAAAGCAAAGCAGACAAAACGACAACGGCAGCGACGCAGGGGCCGGGGGCAGGGGTATTTGCCAGTGGCTTGTACTGCTGTAGCCAGTAGCCGTAGCCGTAGCTTGAAAATTTGTTCCTAATTTGTTGGGCACTGTTGCAAATGCCCTTTTTTATTGCACTAACACTCGAAACAAGTTCAGTCTATTTGGGCATTACAATGGCAAGCACAACTATTTAACTATTAGCACGTCACACACGCGTAATTCTGGCTATTTTAATTTTATCTTTAATTTGCCTAGTGCTGGGCAAGCACACCAGTGTTGACTAACGATTGCATTTGGTATTTTTTGATTGGGTATTTTCACAACCGATTTTAGATTGGTATGGACTTGACATCACCTGCAGTGGCAGCACTGTTGTGAAAATTGTTAAATTTAAAATTGTCTTATTATTACAAAAAAAACTTGAGCAAGGCGAGCATTATTTTCATCAACAAAAAACAATTATATACAATAAATATATATATTCACAAAAAATTATTTTATTTTTTATTTATAATGTCATATTCTTTAATAGAAATTTAAATTCAGTGCTAAATTCGTTAAACTTATTAAGACCAACACTGACCATAAGCTTTCGTGAGCAGCGTACTATGTTTGTAGTTTACTCGTTGTATGGCAACTACTCTGCAGTTTTACACTCCGCGGCAACCCTGTCGGGTGTAGCGTAATAATTTATCTGTCATAGAAAAATAATTCAAAAGCAATTTTTACAGTGATTGAACAAAACAAATTTATTGGAACGCCATGTGCGTTACCAGAATCGTTTGAACTATTTTACAAAATAAATAAGAAGATATACATTCAAAAATCAATAAGCTCATCAATCATTCTCGTATCTGGAGCACGGACCAACCCCCAATACGCATGCAGCGTACTAGATCTGAAAAATTAAATAGGAAAAAAGAAGCAAAGAACAGAAAAAAGTAGTCACTATGTTTAACAAATTTTGCATGTTCAATGTGCTGGTATTTTGTACATTATTTGCCATTTGTCTGAGTACCATCGCCAACAATCCGTACAAGGAGTTGGGCGTCAGCAGTACGGCGTCGTCCCAGGAAATACGCCGTGCTTACAAACAACTGGCCAAGGAGTGGCATCCGGATAAAAGCAGTCATCCGGATGCTGAGCGTAAATTTGTGCAAATCAAAAAGGCATATGAACTGCTCAGTGACACGGATCGACGGCGTATCTATGATCAACACGGAATTACGAGCGAGGATTCGCATTATATAAAGCAGAAGCATGACTATAGCGGCTATAATCGGTTTGGTTTCGACCCCGTCGAGGAGTTCTTTGGCAAACAGTTTGGCTTCGACCAGGATATTAGTCTCTACCACAAGTTGTCGGTCACATCGAATTACTTCGAACAGACCATCATACCAAAGAGCAAGAATCAATTGCACATCATCATGTTCTACAACGATTGGTGCTTCGGCTGTATACGGATAGTTGGTGCTTTTAAGAAACTGATCGATACGTTCGAGCCACTGGGCGTACACTTTGCCACAATCAATGCGGCGCACGAGCCGACAATTCTACGTAAAACCGGTGCGGATGATATACCCAGGATGGTGCTGGTCCTGGGTGGCCATAGCTATGTTTACCGGGAGAATATTTACACGCAGCAGAAGTTGGCCGAGTTTATACGCAAGAAAATGCCGTTTAAGATTGGCCAGCGTGTGCACGATGATAATATCGATGAGTTTCTTAACGGGTGGACCGACAATAGGGTGCGTGCTCTGGTCCTGGAGCCCAGGAGCGTTACCCGGCTGAGATATTTAATATCGGCCTTTGGTTTTCATGATCGTGTCGCCTTTGGCTTTGTGGATATAACGAGCAAGAACGCCAAGCTGATATCCGATCGTTTTAAGGTCAATCCCAAGCTGGACACTCTCTTCCTGTTCAACGAGGACTCGTTGCGGGCAGTTGCAAGCATTTCCATGGCTGATATACCCACTCAAACGCTCGACAATATCATCTCGACAAATCAGTTTTTATCGCTGCCTCGTCTATCGTCGCAGGATGTGCTCGAAGGCGTTTGTCCCGCCGAGTGGAATCGTCCCCGGAAGCGTCTGTGCGTGATCCTCATAACCGAAAACTCGCCGGAGTACGATATAGCTAGGGGCGCACTGCGTCACATTGCCCTGGAGTCTGGCTATAGCCTGGAGAGAGTACGGTTTGCGTACATGTTCAAGGAGAAGCAGGCCGATTTCCTTAATGCAATTTCCAAGGGCTCCTTTGAGGACAACCTCTTGCGTCTTGTGGTCATCTGGCGTCGTGACAGCACCCAAATCAAATACGAATGGGTCGACGGTGCCAAGCTGGACATTAAATCGCCCGACTATCTGAACAATAGCGCCATCAATACAACCAAACATGAGATCAATCTCACCATACAGAGACTCCTGAAGACATCGGAGGCTTTGACCTATGAGGCATTCGTTCAGAATCTACTCGATGAGCACGCCCAGGGCATATTGAGCAAATGGATCACAAGGCTACTCTATCTGGTCGACTATCTGTCCGATAACATTGAGGATGAGCATCTGTTTGCCGCTCTGTCGCTATTGGGCACGATTGCGTTCATGTTTGGCATTGGCTATATCATGATGTACTTTGTGCGCGCCGAGGAGGAGACCCTCAAGGCGCAGGGTCAGCTGAACGAGGGTCAGTGCAACAAGCAGAACAAGCATGTGCCGGAACTGAAGCTGTACGAGCTGCGAGCTGAGAAATATAATGGTTTGGTGCGTCTGCTGAAGCCCGGTTGTCGTACGATTCTCTTGATAACCGATATGCAGAGTCGTACAAAACTAATTCCGCCGTATCATCGGGCCGTTTGGCCGTATAGACGCACCAAAACTCTGTTATTCGGGCACATGCTGATCGAGAAGGGCCTGTCCTGGTATTCGGAACTGTTGCGTCTATCGCTAAGCACAAATCAAAGTCTACAGATCAATCCGAGAAACTGTGTGGGCACCGTTATAGCATTAAATGGACACCGAAAGTATTTCTGCGTATATCATGCCAAACATCCGGAGTGTGCACGCGGCACCAAACGTATGATTAAGATGACCAAGCAATTGCTGGACAGAAATGACGATCCCGAAATTGGCAATTTCCTTGGTGTCAACTATTCCGAGGAGTCCGACGTGGAAACGAATGTGCTGTTCGAGGACAATTTATTGGATGGTCTTAGCAATTGGCTGGATCGCCTATTTGAGGGTACCACACACAGATACTACATTAACTATTGGCCAGACTTTCCAACCAAGTAGAAACCCACTCAAATTTTGAAGCATATATATATAGTATATATGTGTACAAATTACTTTGTCAGCCCAATTTGTCTTGTAAATCCTTCTAGTCAATAAACAATAAATACATATTAATTATACATTTGTTTGACACAACAACAAAATCTGTGCAAAAATCGCATCGAGTTTCCACTTGGACTGATTTGGAGGAAACCATGGAAGCTGCCACATTATGCTGTATTATCTATTTGTATTATCAATCTAAGCATTAATATATGTTTTTTTTGAAACCAAAGATTAAATAAACGTTAAGTGCATTATTACATTAGTTAAACTGAAGTCCAGATTTCTGTTTATTATTCGGTTTTGGGCAATATCTTTGACATTCCCAGCTTGAATCCATTAAGCTCAATACTAAAATTAAATGATAATTAGCTCGCACTTTAAGTCTCCGCCCCCTCCTTCCTCCCTCCGTCCAGCTCTATTGTTTAGTTGGGCTCCATCAGCGAGTGAAGTCGTATCACAGCGCGATAATCATTATGCGACAGCTGACCACGTCGGGAGCGCTCCAGCACGCGCTGCAGTCGCTCGAGAGTGTCCGCATTGGCGGTTATCTTGAACAGCTCGTCCAGATACTTGAGCGACTCACGCGACCAGAACATGGACGGCTTCGAGGCATCCGTATTTATGCTGTTCCTTGTGTCGCCGCGCTCCATGCCCGCCAGCAGACGAACGCATTCCGATTGCAGCGGACGATTGCGCTGCTGCAGTTGCAGCTGCTGCTTGCCCGGCGCACGTTGCTGCAGATTGTGGCAGGGTAACACATATTGTTGATTTTGTTGCTGTTGCTGTTGCTGCGGCACTGGACCTGCCAGTCTGGCATATGGCTGTGGTCGCTGCTTTGGTGCGCGATGTTTGTTGTTGTTGTTGCTGTTGTTATTATTATTATTGTTGGTGTTGTTGTTGTTGTGCTGCTCCTCATGCTGCCAAATGGGTGGCGGCGGTGGCAGCTGTCGTCTTTGCTGTCCTGGCACCATTTTGGCATGCGGCTGTGTGCGTGGCTTTGGTGTGCGATTGTTGTTATTATTATTATTATTGTTATTATTATTATTGTTGTTGCTGTTGTTGTTGTGCTGCTGCTGTTGCATTACAGGCGTTGTCTCATGCTGCCAAACTGGCGGCGGCGGCGGTCGTGGCTGATCCGACCATTTGCCATTGAGCAGCGCACGCTGCTTGGGCGAACGATTCTTGTTGTTGTCATGCTGCCAAACGGGCGGCGGTGGCGGCGGCGAAGCCATCCGTTCGCGATCGCGCTTCTGCGTTGGCTGCTGGCCGAGCAGCGCAGGCTCCACATTGAGCGTGGTCAGGCGATTCTTGAGATCCAGCTTGGCGTAGCTGTGCAGCAGGGATTCGTAGTTGGGCTGCGGCAGCGGACTGAAGATGACGCGCCAGTGCTCCTCGATTTCGTTGCGCATGGCGGGCGTGGCGTTCTCATCGCCGGAATGCTGTTCCAGCAGGCGCTTGAGTATGATCAGCAGCTGATCCAAATGCATGTTGCCATTGCTGAGGCCCGCCTGCCCGAGCAGTATCATGTTGAGCAGGCGACGCTTGCGTTCGGCCAGCTTGTAGCCATTTTTGGTATTCATTTGCTCCAGCTCCTTGATGCGCATATAATGGGTCTTGGCGCTGCCCAGATCTCCGGCCAGGCTATTGATGCCGTCGCGCATAAATCGGATGAGCACATCGATGCGCTTCGGCGGCTTTTGGCTTTGGAATTCGCTGGTCTTGCGCTTGACCTCCTGGTTGCGTCGCAACAGCATTAGCTGCAGATCCTCCTGGTTCTTCTTCAGACCGTAAATGACCAGCACGTAGCCGTACTCCTTGAAATCCATGCGAACACTCACATTACACTGAGTGGCCGCGGCCGTAAGGAACTGTCGTCCCTCCGGACTGAACAGATACTCCGTCTGATCGCGTGCCATGAGTATCTTTGCCTCCGATGGCACATCTGGCAAGCTCTCTGGTTGGATGGTTGTGGATATGGATGTGGATGATGCTGGCGTCTTGCTGTTCACGCACATGGAAATGCCCTGACTGTTGGTGCTAATGCTAACATCAGCATTTTCATCATCTCCATCGGCAGCTGAGCTGAGCAATATTATATCGGGCAGATTCTCCATGGGACCTGTTTTTGATTGCGGCTGCTCCTGTTCCGATTGCAGTGCAGGCTCCGGATCCGTTTGCTCAGCCTCGTTGGATGCTGTCGTCGAGCTGGGCACCTCAAAGTGCTCCGAAAAGCTGTAATTCGAATCCGAGTCCAGATCGTGTGGTGTAATTGTAGATTTGTTGCCCGCTGTGGATGCAGTTAGGCTGTGTTTTGTGGCCGCTTTAGCAAATGTGATATTGCTCTGATAATTGCTGCTAATCTCCTCCTGCTGTATCTGCACTGGTGCGGCAACGACTGGCGCTTCCACAGCTGCTTCCGACTTATTTGACGGCTCTTCAATTATCACAGACGAAGTAGCTGGCGCCTTGCCAAGCGCTGCTCTGGCATGTGGATTGGGCACATAGTCATTCGTGTAGACCTTCATCTGCAGCGCTGGCGCCGGTTTCTTGCGCTTGTCCGCCGGACGGGCCAAGCCGACGGCTTTAAGGAAGCGCGCATAGCAGCTGTTCTTCGAAAACTCCGAGCTCCAATTAAAGTGAAAAGGCGTCTGAATGGCAAAAAACGATGCCGGATCGCTGGGATAGCTGACGTGTCCACTGCGATCCTTGTACACCTTCTGGTGGGATATAATGCGAGTGGTGTAGTTCGTATTACGATACTCGCCCATACGCTGGCGACACTCCTCGAACAGATGTCCCCGCGCGGAGCAATAGCTGCAGTGCTTGGTGCGATACTGCACATTGCTCTCCAGTATGCAATTGGAGCGGGTCTACAACGAAAGGGATTAACGATACTGATTTTGGATTCATCACATTTATAGCTTACGGTGGAGTGATAGCGACGCCACTTGTCCGGACACAGCTCGGTGCTGTGGCCACGCATCTTGCACAGCTGACAGACCATGCGGCTCTGAAATGAACACTTGTTGCACTTCTGCACGTAGAGAGCCTGCTTCGCGCCACACTGTAAAACAAATGTAAGTTCAAATTGTGAGTAAATTTAGCAAATATTCAATGTTTGTTGCATTATTGAATGTTTGGCGTTTTGCAGTTGAAATACACCTGAAGATTTGTCGCATATTTCTGTATACTTAACCACAATGCTGTGGCGGAAAATTCTGAAATTTTTTTTTTTTCAAAAATGCATTGATTTTAATTGTAGAAACGATCTTAATGAAAAATCATGATCAGAATGCTATCGAACATGAAAATCGGTTCAGTTTTGACCATTTTATGGGTGTTTCAAATATGAGACCTTTGGGTTCGAGAGTTTTGCATGTCCAAAATTTTCTCAATTTTGGCATGATTTTTGACAAAAAATTTGACCCCCTCAGAATCAGGTTAAATGTTTTTTTTTATACTATTTAAGGCCAGAAAAATCGATTTAAAATGCAAACTCGCAATTTTAAATTTTGAAAAAAATTTTTTTTTGAAATTAAACAAGGGGGGAGTACATGCTTTTTTAAAAAAAAATTAAAAAAAATTTTTTCCCAAATATTCATTGACTTTAAATGTAGAATTGATCTAAATGAAAAATCATGATCAGAATGCCATCAAACATGAAAATCGGTTCAGTTTTGACCATTTTATGGGTGTTTCAAATATGAGACCTATGGGTTCGCGAGTTCTACATGTCCAAATTTTTCTCAATTTTAGCATGATTTTTGACAAAAAATTTGACCCCCTCAGAATCAGGTTAAATGTTGTTTTTTATACCATTTAAGGCCAAAAAAATCGATTTAAAATGCAAACTCGCCATTTAAAATAAAAATTTTTTTTTTTTGAAAATGTATAAGGGGGGAGTACATGCTTTTTTTTTCCAAAAAAATATCAAAAAAATTTTTTTTCAAAAATGCATTGTTTTTAAATGTAGACTCGATGTTAATGAAAAATCATGATCAGAATGCTATCGAACATGAAAATTGGTTCAGTTTTCACCAATTTATGGGTGTTTCAAATATGATATGGATACTGATCTATAGCAGAAATATCTGACATGGTTCGTGACATAGCTAAATGAGCTCCTAGGAGGAGTCTCAAATGGACGCCTCAACTTACCCCCAGGCAAATGGCATTCGGGCAGCGCGGCTCGGCGTGGCCGGTCATGCCGCATGTGTAGCAAACGACGGGTTTGCGCGGACGCGGGCATTTGGAACGCATGTGTCCCATTTCAAAGCAGTTGGTGCACTTAAGGTTTGAACGTTTGCGAGCCACCGGAAAACGATCCGCGTTTATGATGCGCCACTCGCTGCGATGACCTAATGAAGGAAAGGGAAATCGTTAATCAATTTGAATTAATTTGATTGGGATAAACAACTACCTGACATGGCTTTTAGAATCTTTTGCATATTGAAATGCTCGCCATGCCAGCTGTCATTGTAGAAGCGGCACATTTCTTCGTTCCAACCGACCAAATCACCGCCACGCTGCACATCCTTGAGCTCCGACATTTTCTGCCCCACCTGGACAATTTCTAGATCCTGATCGGGCTCGGTGTCTGATTCGGCCAACGTCACGAACTGTGGCTCCGCCTTTTCCTCTTCGGTTACTAGTTTGTTCTGCTGTTCTTCAGCTGCGTCCGCTTGTGGCACCAGCTCCGGCTCTGTGGTGCTCACCTCCTCTTTCTCTGGGGAACTCTGCATCGATTTGGCGCGTCTTGTGTTGTTATCGATGCGCTCAAAGACCGCGCTAATACGCTCCGTCACGGCATCATGCATCTCTGCCTCATCCTCGGTGTTGGCATCGGATCCAACGCTGTCCATAGCCTCATCGCTTCCATATGCCTGCGCCTTCACCTGCACCTGCGCCTGCACCTGCACCTGCTCCTGTTGTTGCTGTTCCTTTTCCTGTTGCTCCTGTTGCAGCAACCGTTCGGCTATTTGACGCGCCGTTGGCAGCGACTCTTCTGCCGCGGACTCTGAGCTGGCGTTCTCTACGGCCGTCTTCTTTGCCTCCGCCGTAACGGCGCTTTCCGAGCTGCGACGCTGTGTTACGCGTCGAATCTTGCGCTTGCAGCGCTCCACAGCCATCCCGCGTGCTATGCCGGGAACACCCGTTGCCTGGACACCGTCATCATCGCTGTCCGTGTCGTCGTCAATCCTGTCGCCCTCGTTGTTGGGATCCGATTGGCTTTGATTGGTGCTCGAGGCGCGTCGCTTGCGCAGACGCTTTGTCTTATTCACGTTCACCTCGACGACCTGCTCCACATCGGATGTATCCGACTCGGAGTCCACGTTACGTATTATTGTGGGCACAATCTTCTGTTTGGCCTTGCAGTAGACGCCGCTTTCGGTGAGATCGGATTCGCTCTCGTAGACATCGAGAGCGCGAAATTGTTGCTCATCCACGCGATAGTTTTGCTTAATCTCTTCGAGCCTGGAGGGCGGCACAAATTCGTACTCGGAAGAGGTATCCGCTGCCAGCTCTCTGTCCGCTTGGGCGGCCGGTTCGGCAGCATCACGAATAGCATTTTCGGTCAACACTAAGAGATCCTCGTCGGTGGCGCGTTCACGTTCGGCGATCAGGCGACTGGTATCCTTTTGCACAATGAAATCATCGCTGGATAGCACCGAACTGCAGGGCGAATGCAGCTGTGGCGCCGCTGCCACCTGCTCTGTGGAGCATTCGCCGACCAAGCTGACATCGGCTGCATCCATGGCGTTCTCCTCGAGGTACGGCTGCTGGCGGACCTCCTCATCGCTAGCGTCCACGTCTATAATGGGCACGGGGGGCAGTGGCACTATCATCACGTCATCCGCATCTGAGGACTTCTCGCTGTCCACCAGATCGATCAGCTCCATGGGCTGATCACCTTTGTTAGTCTTTAGCTTCTTGTTGGCCTGCACACGCTTCGACTTTTGTCGCTTCTCGGCCAGACGCTGAAACTGCTCGAGCTTCCGATTGGCCTTGCCAAAGAGTCCGCCTGAACGCGGCGCCGGCTCACGTTTGGCAACTGGCCAATTGCATGGTATGGCCACCAGCAGGCGTTGATCGAATTGTTCCGGTTCATCATCGTCATGAAAAGCTTTTGTCTTTGAGGTTTCCTGTGGCTTCGGTGGTTTTTGTACTTGTGGCTGTTTTTTTGGCTGCTGCATCTTTGGCGGTTGACGCATCTGTGGCTGCTGTTGTCGCAGCAGCTTTTGGACCGGATTGAGAACTTTGGGCTGCTTTCGCTGTGCTGGCGTCAATTTTTTGGGACCGCTGGCATCTGGACGTTTATTCCTCGGCGAAGCAATAACAGCGGCGCCTGCCTTCGGCTGCTCGGATGTCTCGTTTGTGGCGGCTAAAACGATTAACAGTAAAAAAAAAGAAGTAATAATCAATATATATATTTATTAGCACAATGAAAAGCGTTTTTATTGTTGTTGAGGGAACTCAAAACTGATGAGGTACACAGTAATTAGATATTTATTGTTTTTTAGTATCCCGGTGGGTTGAGCAAACGTTTCAGATAATCATTACGAATATCACTGTTGTCGGGTTTATTCAGACTGTAGCCCTGATTGTTCAGCTCGTCCAGCTGATCCTCATCAATGTGATACAGTATGAACGCGTCCATTTGCAGATCTGTCCGGTTCGGCCACAACAGTACAGCCACCGAGCTGCGAAAATCGTTGACAGCTTGATGGATCTGCTGATGGGACGAGAGCAAATCTTGCAGCATTTCCAGCTCCTGCTGATCATCTGGGTTCTGGTCGTGATCCTGGCCCTGTTCCGAATAGCGCTTCTGCACTTGCAGTGCATTCTCGAGCTGCTGCACCAAACGCATTAGCACAAATCTTCTATAGCGCTCCTCAAAGTGCTGCCGCGGCTTATTGAAACGGCACGTGTTGCGTCTGATCAGTGTCGAGACTATTGTGACTTCCACACAGGACATCACAATGTGTATGGCCATGGCCAGGACAATGCCGGATAGTATATACTCGGCCGGTCGCCGGGCAAGCTCATCACGCCAATAGATCAGATCATGGCCATAATGGACATGATGGTAGTTCGCGAACATAACGACCCACAATAGCTTCAGCATGATTAGCACAATAATATTGTATTTGATGTTACCCAGCCGATTGAGTAGGACGCGTGGTATGGCCATCATCAGACGGAGAACCCAATGTCGTGTCATAATGCTAGCCAGAAAATTCTAACAATATAAATATAATTTTGAATGTAAATGCTAAAGCTACAAAATTTTAAATTTTCCAAGGCAACATATATTCCAAAAAAAAAAAAAGGAAACAAAACACGTGAAAAACTGGCCTGTATTTTTAAATCTACCTCGAATTCTGATATAGATTATGCCGTTGTAAGAGTAAAACATTGAATCAGAGTATGTCTGAATAAATCACGCTATATCCGTATTTCGTACTCATCTAATTGTGTGCCTGCCTATATAAATATTTACCATATGCCTTCACTCCAGAAAAGAGGACTGTTATATCTTAGTTTATAGACAAATTCAACTCACATTCAACAGGTGTGTTTCCCTTTGCTTTCCAATCGTTGTTAACGGCTGCAGCTTCACCTTTGGTATCTGCCCAGTAACGAGGTTTGCCAGCCGCATTGTTGATAATCCGTTTGTCGCTGACAAAACGCTGCTGCTTCTGTTGTTGTTGTTGTTGTTCTGGTTGCGGCTGCTGCGGTGGCGGGGGCATGCTCTGTGCGTCCATGTCCGCGTGTAGTGTCTGCTGCTGCTGCTGCTGTTCGCTGGTTGCATCATTGTAATGTATGGATGCATAAAGAATTGATTCCAGCTCATTCAGTCGCTCGCTGTCCATTTCTTCAAGCTAAAAAAAAAACAAAGAACAAACTTGTATTCGCAGTCGCTTTATTTTGCACAGCGCGCCGATTCACTTACATCGCTCATCGTGCCAGTCTTTCTTATATATTGCTATTTCTATATTTTTGTTGAACATCAAGAAGCAAATCTATTGTTATTTTTACTTTATTTTAGTTTTACACAAAACCACGTTTTGACTAGAGATGAATGAATGTTTGCTCATGTAACGATACATTGTTACTATAATCCGTGCATATATCGATACATCAAACAGTGTTAATCAACATAGGAAAACGATAAGCGACCTAGCAACCCTAACCGCTTACAGGCCGGGCCACGTACAACTACAAGAAATTAACAAAATCTCAAAATATCAATTGAATGTGAGTGAAATAACTAGATTCTCGCTAAATTACACTTTTAATTGCAATCACATTGATTTTTGCAGCATGGAACACATGCAGCGCTATGTTTCGCCGGTCAATCCAGCGGTCTTTCCACATCTAGCCTCCGTGCTTCTCATCATCGGCACATTCTTCACAGCCTGGTTCTTTGTTTTTGTGGTCTCGCGGAAGAGCACCAAGGAGAGTACGCTAATTAAGGAACTTTTGATAAGTCTGTGTGCCTCCATATTCCTTGGTTTTGGCATTTTGTTTCTGCTGCTGACTGTTGGTATTTACGTATAAGAGCCAAGTAAAAATGCAAGCATTCCGTTAAGAGATCTATAATATATGAATAAATATGTGTGTGGGCGTGTGAACGTACGTTGGGTTTTATTCATATACATGGGTAATTTCAAAGATTCAATTTTTACTTAAAGCGAATACCGAATATTATAAATTTACACTCGTGTGCGGTTTTAATATTAATTGCTCTCCGAAATTGCCAAAGAAATAATAGCGGTTTCGGACAGAACAACGGATATCCAACTAGCCGGCCAGTCCAGCCTTTTGTCTACACTTTTGCATGGTTGCGCGCAAAATAAACTGTTTGCGTGATTGGGTGCGCACATGCTTCAAGAACGTCTCCAGATCAATGACACCGCCGCGCAGACCCTCGCCCAAATAATATATGGCATCATCTGTGGCCGCCTCATCGGCGCAGGCGTTAAGTAATCTACAAGAACTCAAATTAGCATACGGTAATAATTTTAAAGCAAAGAACTAACTGTCTGTATAATGGTGCAGTAGTGGTGACTGCCTCATCCGGATCAATTGCTTCGGCACTTTCAAGGGTCTCTAGGCTTTTCTTCAATTCCTGCTCCTTGTCCCGCAATACGCTAATATTCTTTTGCAACTCAACTTCTTCACGTTCCAGGCGGGCAACGATGGCATCAATCTTGGCACTGCCCTCCACCAACTCTTGCTTGGTGCGATTCAAAGTTTCTATCTCGGCCTGATATTGATTTACCTTCTCCTGAACGCGACGCCTCAATTTGTCCTCCACGGCGCTAATAAGCGATGCTTTGATGTGCTCTTCTGTAATTGTGCCCGTTGAGCTGGGATTAGAACTTGCCGGATTCTAAAAGAAGTCAACTTTTAAATATATTGGCAAACTTATTTTTGCTTAATAGGACTCACATATCCGGCGCCGCCCGGATAGACACCAGGTTGTGGATAATTCATGTAGGGCGGATAGCCAGCAGGGTTACCAGCCGATCCACTCGACGGTGGATAGGGCATAAAGTTACCGCCAGTGGGATATGGCGGAAAGTTGCCACCGCTAGCGCCAATCGCGTTCGGATACGGCAGTGACTGGCCGAACGCACCTTGTCCGCCCTGTTGTGGCATGAAGGCTGTGATAAGAAAGTAATGTAGATTAAAGCACTTCAAATGATTCCGAAAAACTTTTTTAGTTTTCTCACGTACAGTTCGATGGATATGGCGCAGCAACTTGTTCCTTCGGCTTGGAATAAACGGGCGGATGATCGCCGAATGTCACAATCATAACTTGTATTAGCGAGAGCAGGTCCGAGCTATGCGGCTGCCAGTCATGCAAATATGGCAAATACACCTTGCCATTGTGGTCCACATACATGGACACTTTGATCTGCATCGTTGCTGTAGGTTTAACAAAGCACATGGGCGCATTTTGGGGATGGGTGTCCATCAGCCATATGCATATGGGAATGAAGTAGGTGTTATCTGTAAAATCAACATAGATTCAATTTATGTAAGCCCAACAGAGAAAGAGAGAGAATGCGTGAAAGAGAGAGATACATACTCTTATAGACCACTGGTATGGTGCCATGCAATGTAAACAAATCTTTTGAGCTGCCATCATTGAAGACTGGGGGGGAAATTATTTATTAGTATTTGTGGAATTGTTAAAAACATTTTTTGTTGCTTACCAAATTTTTGTAGATTGTACGACAAGCTGCGATACGTTGTAACGACATCGACAACATCTTTTCTTGTGGCCGCAACATTTTTATACTATACAAAAACAATAGGTGATTAATTAATCATAGCAATTATTTATTGCGTGTTGAGCAGAAGGATGGATAGTGCCCACAAGATGACAAAATGACTCATCGTACCTTTGATAGAAATTTAGTAATTTGTGCCTCTTCGATGGCAGGCATTCTAGTACGGTACTAGTAAGTCGCTTAAAGTCTCAGCACCTGCTTTTAAAAATGTAATTTCTTAAATAAAAATCACTTTTTATTTCTAGAACGAAAACAAAGTCGTCGATTGAGTATTTTTGATGTGACATAGAGCAGTATCGAATCGTTCCGAACCAGTTCAGTGGAACTATTCAGTTAACTAAAGGAATGAACTACGTCCCAATCGTTTAAATCCCATTATTGGTCGGTATGGTCGTTTGTTTATGTTTACCTATATATATTTTTATACTTACCAAATTTTTTATTTACAATAAAAGTAAATTTTTGTTAATAAGTGCAAGCTTTAAATATAAAAAAATGAACAAGGTGAAATTGCACGGTCGAACTTACTGTTATAAACTGATGAGACAGCATCGAGTACATTTACACACTCGATAAAATTTAGTGTATCGATAAGCACACGTTACGTACGCTTGTTACGAAAGCGTTACATTTCATCTAAATTCAAAAAACAATTATAGCAGCGCTGCAGGGAAAAATCTCTTTAGGTCTGTGCATACGAAACAGCATTTTAAAATTTGTTTTTCTTTTATTTTTTTTTTTTGTTGTTTTTATTAGTTGCTACATATGTGGGAAATGATATGTTCATTGTTTCTTTCGGTTGATTCAGAGGGAATTGGGATCGTTGGCGCGCTCTTACTTTGGCTTATGCACTATGTAGCGTTTTGGGCGTCTGAAAACAAATAAGAACATAGAAATCATAATTTTTAATGAATTGAAACTTCACCGCGATGGCTTGGATTTTTATCTTAAATTTAACTTTATTTGAATACTTTCGTTTTTGTCTCTTTACTCATTAGGCATATATATATATGTATATATATATATATATATATATTTATATATATATATCATTTTTTTTTTTGGTATGATTTGTCTTTTTCCAAAAACCTGCCAGACATCTCGGGAAATA
>SCDT01001444.1:0-19207 GCA_004143765.1 Drosophila melanica
AGATCAAGTTTATTTCAAAACATCAATAACTCCTTCCGTTTTCTTATTATCGATATTTATCGCTTTTTTGACTCGGTTTTTTAAGCATAACTCCCAAACTATAAAAGCTAAAGCCACAAAATTTTCTGTTCGTGTAAAATATACGATGAATTTAAATATTTCAGGTTTTGGATGCCTCCCCCAATCGCCCTCAATATCGAAAAAACCATAAAAATAAAGTAAATCAAATACTACGCACTTACAAATTGGTTTGTAGATACATTTCGATGATCTGAATAAGTCCTGAAAATTTCATAACGATCGTACATTTAGTTTACGAGCAAATCAAGAATCTATTCTGTGTACATGTGCACGCATACATATGCATGTGAAGAATGTCTTGCGTTTTTTTAGGAATTTTTTTTTTTGCAACGGTTATGTTGAATTTTAACACAACGAAGAGAAGTAAGAGCGTGGTCCAGTTGGTAAGAGTTGGGACGCGTAACGTGGAGGCCCGGGCTCGTATCCAGCAATGGTATTGTAGATCACTGTTGAATTCATTTATTTTTTCGTTATTCATAATTATTATTATTAATTTGTATCGTTTTAATGACAAGTGCAAAATTTTCGTTTTCCTTAATATTTTGGGATGGCTAAGTAATGTTATATAATTCGTGAATAATTTGGTAGTGTGGTGCAGTTGGTAAGAGTTGTGCATCTTATCACGGACGTAGCGAGTTCAACTCGCGGTTGTGGAGTATTTTTTTTCTGTTGGTAATTATTAGAAAATTTTATTTATTATTTTTAACAGGCTCAATACTCATCAATTTCCGAGAGTTTGTGTGTATGTGTTCATTTCTGGGTTCAGGGTATCTTCTAGTCGGTCGGTCCCGACTAGAGCAATCTCACTTGTTTTCTATTAGAATACATCGTACAGATTGTCTATATGTAGCTCCATGGTCACACCTACGACAATGATGCAAACGCGTGTGGCTTCCTCTCTGGTCCTATGACCTTATCTAGGGCCCTTTGAAATGTGGCGCACCCTGAATGTAGACCACGCCACTGAAACAGTCCGCAACCCGGCACCACGTATGCCGTGCACTGCTGGTTCGATAGCACCCGCCTGGACCGTCGCATCCCCTAGCTCCTCTTGAAACGCCTGTTATCAACAATTCCTCTACTGCACGTGCAGCTCCTGTTCACGAAGGTAGACCCTCGCGCTACTTAGACGAGACGTCAAGCAGCAACCCTGCTGCAATTTCTTCTCCTCCAGCTCCAACATTAACTGTTGTTCCAGCTTAAAAACAAATCTTTGTGTTTAGGCTTTGCTCTGACATCACTTGTGATTCTTTGGCAGCTTAAATTACGAGCAAATCTTCTGCATCCGTAACAATAACCAAATTTAATTTCTCCACTCCTCGTGAAATATCATCCACTTTGCCAAAATCCAGCAGTAGTTTCACTGAAAACCAATTGCAAAATCTGAAAACTTGTCTATTTCCTACCAGAATGTCAGAGGCTTAAAGAGCTTTTTATGAGAAGCTCCATTTTTCAAATCTTACATTTGACAAGGCCACGTATACCCCGTCATTGCTTTCGTAAAGGAAACTTTACATTGCTTAAAAATCATATTTTTTTAACCGCATGGACTTTTATATATAACGAGGTAGATATAGATAAAGCTACTAAATTCTTTTATAAAAAATTAGGCTCAGCCTGTGATGTGTGTATCCCTAATTACATCCCTTACCCTGATTCTCCTAAGCCTCCCTGGTTTAATCAAAAACGAGCAAACTTAAGAAACATTAAATCTAAATGTTTTGCTAAGCTCTTCCAGTGAACTTATTCCTCTGTCTCCCCTACTAATATGTGTTATCATTTTAACTTTGTTTTCTCTAATTCTATATTTGCTCCTATTATTTCCCAAACCTCCCTTCTTGCTGCTATCAATTCATTAGAAAATAATTACTTTGACATCTCCGCATATCAATTATTTTCGCAGCATAGTTTTGTTAAGAGTCGGTCAACTTCGACCAACTTGCTTGAATTTACGTCGTTGGTACTTTGAGCTTTTCTATCCAAAAAGCAAACTAATAAGATCTAATAGCTTTAAGCAGATTAATGTCTACTTTTGACTCTTTTTATTAATGACCTTCCCTCTAAAATATCACATGCTAGCATATTTATGTATGTAGATGATGTGAATCTTATATAATCCTATAGCAATTCCCTGCTTCACACTCGTTTACAAGATGATTTGAACTCAATACAACTTTGGTGTTCTACCAAATTCTGAAAAGAGTATGTTTATGAGTTTCAGTCGTTATAGGCCCATTCTGTTAAATATACCATTTCGAAGGAATTCAATGATGATCTACAACACTTTTATACATCTCACTTGTACGCCCAATCCTGGAATACTGCTCATGTATCTGGTGTCCGCAGTATAAAATCACCAAGACAGAATTGAGTCTGTTCAAACACAATTTCGGATATTTGCTTTACGTGGTTTAAACTGGGATCCCAATTCGTCTTCCATCATACTTCAGCAGACTCTTACTTCTTAATTTTCCGTCGCTAACCAACCGTAGGACAATCCTTGGTGTTTTTTTCGTAAATAAGTTGATAAATAGAGATATTGATGCCGCGTTTCTTTTGTGTCTAATGAAGTTCTCTATGCTCTTCAGACCCACCAGAAACTTTTACTCGTTATTCTTGTCCGACTTCGCTTTGCACACTTTTTGTGTTCTACGCCTACAATATAATAGATTGTACCACGTGTTGCCGGATGGGCTACAAAACTCCCCCTCGGGTCAGCGATTTTCTATCTCTATCTATTTCCCCATTCTTGTATACCAAATACTAATTATTGTTATTATTAAGATTGTTCTTTCATTTTCCCGAAAATGCTGTTTATAATTTAAGTAGATTTACATCATTAAACGATTTTTCCTACTAACGCCTTCCTATTTAATTTTAGGATTTAATAACATCAGTGACAACATTTACCTGTGACCAGGGCCATAGCTGGCCGGACAGCTAAATAAAATACCCCCATTGTGTTGGTGATGTTATTATTAATACTTATCTTTATGTTGGATTCCACCAGCAATGGTGCACGCAGGACTGACCCCCTTTTAAGACCTGAAGACCCTTTTCATCCAACTTTGGATCTGATCATTGATATGCCTGGTCCGGTGCCTTTTGGGGCACCAAAATCGGTGGATCGCACCCGCTGTTTTCGAAAGGCTGATTTCGCTAAGCTTAATGATCTAATTCAGCATACCGATTTGTCCCATTTGTACAATTGTGCAGACATTGATATTGCCGTTAAACTTTTTTATGATACCCTTTAATTTATATTTTGATGTTTGCGTTCCTCTTGTGTATTCGGCGAAGTCTAATCAGCCTCTCTGGTTCCCAAAGGTTCTCGAAGCTCAACCTCGAATGCTACAAAAATTATCTTTGTCGTTGTCAGCTTCAGTGTTCACAAAACCCACAGCAATTTTTTAGGTTTGCCAACTCTAAACAAAAGGTTCTCAAGACACGTTTGAAAACGTGAGTGCGGACACTGTTCGCATCATTTTTTCAAACTACTTATTATATATCCACTAGGAATAATCAGCCTTACCCATATCAGTTACAGTCGTCAAACTGCATAATGTGTCCCATCATTACCGATAGTTCGCTACTTTGCGACCTAAACACAATTAAACCAGTGTCTTCACCTGGGCCGGATGGAGTTCCTGCCTGTGTGCTTAGCTGCCTGTGTGCTTAGATAATGTGCAAAAACACTTTGCGAGCCTATACTAAAACTGTTTAAGTTGTCTGTTGATACTTCATCGTTCCCTGCTATTTGGAAGGAATCGTTCATCATTACACTCCATAAAAAAGGCAAAAAGACTGTTGTTAATGATTATAGAGGTATTTCCAAATTGTCTGCGACACATAAAGCTTTTGAGAGAATTATAACATCTTAACTGCAACATTTATGCAGCTCTATTATTTTACCTTCCCAGCATGGGTTTATAAAGCGTAGATCTGTAACCACTAACGTTAAAAGCAAAATGCAGACCGATGGTATCTATACTGTTACTACCTATATTGCTACTACACAAATTATGCCTACTCGGCTTCCCAGTAAATCTTATTAACTGGATTTCAGAGTATTTGAGAAGCAGATCCCAAAAGATTAATTTAGAAATACCTTTTCATATTGTATCAGGGTGATTTCCGGGGTCCGCCAAGGTAGTCGTCTTGGTCCGCTTCTCTTTACTTTGTTCATCAATGACCTTCCTTCAATATCTTCACACTCCCGCATGCTAATGTATGCCTATGATGTGAAATTGTGCATCACATTTAAGAATATGGTTTCTTGTAATCTCTTACAAGTTGATCTTGACGCCTTTGAGTCCTGTTGTGAAGTTAACCTACTTAATCTTAATTACTCTAACTGGAAGGTAATGACTTTTTACCGAAGCTCTCCTCAAATATGTTCGTACAAGCTAGGTAGCATAGCGCTTGCACGGATAAATAATACTGATAAAATTATTAATGACCTTGGCACAGTTTTTAATCACAAACTCAAATTTGACAAAAAAAATCGCAGGCCCAACTTCCTGACTTGCTCCAGCACTATCGCGTGCCCCTGGCTTTCGGTTGTGGCCGTGGTACCGGAACTTCGAAATGAACGACCTTCGGCCTCGCCGGCTGGTTCCGACCAGCGACATGGCCTCGAGCCACCTGCAAATTTTATCTGACACTCGCCCTCGACAGCTGCACTAACTACGAAATTCCAAGGGAATTCCAATATGGAGCCCAATATGTAGTTTGCGCAAGTAGCAATGAGAACGCAGACCACACTGGCTATCTTGATAACTACCCCTCCTAGCCAACATCTTTTGCCAACCGTGCTAATCTTATTTAAAACAAGAAGCGCAAACTCCCTCCGTCCCCAAGGTCTAATAACAAACGTATTTTCATCAGTAACGATGTACATTCCCGAAGGTTCTTGAATGACTGATCGCTTCTCGGCATGTTGAGAGCATGGACCGCAATAGCACGATCCCCAATCACCAATTTGGGTTCAATTCTGGTCACAGCACCATTGAGCAGGTGTATGTGTGACGGACCACATACTCAGAACATTCGATAATAGGGAATACTGCAATGGAGTTTTCCTCGACATCCAACAGGCTTTCGACAAATTATGACACCCAGGCTTAATTCGAAGACTGCGCTGTTCGCTAATATTTTTTTGTCTCATACGCTCCCTTATAGAGGACAGAAATTTCTTCACCCAAGTTTGCGACCAACAATCTGACATCAAAAAAGTCACAGCCGGAGTACCCTAGGAATGTGTTCCCGCACTGCTGCTCCACTCCATTTTTGCCGTAGATGTCTACATACTGTATGTCAACAAACGCAGGATAGACGGTACGCAGCAGTATCTAATGCGTTTTGAAAAATTGGCCAGAAGATGTTCTACCCACCGTGTGCGTAAGCTTGCGACACAAAAACCACCAGTGCGTATCAACAACAAGCCATTACTGCAGACATGCTCAGCGAAATACCTTGGCATCACTCTAGACAAACATCTATCATACCGTGAGCTCACACTCAAAACCAACGCAACATGTTATGCAAAAAGTGATGGGCTTTTCTGGCTGCTAAACAAGCGGAGCAGTCTCCGCCTTCAATGCAAGCGACTGATTTACCAGCAAGTCATAGACGCCAAAAAAAAAACCGCCTAAGATATCAAATTGTGCAAAGCAAGGTGCTCCGCCTCATCACGGAGTGTGAACGGTTCGTCAGAAACATAACCCTACAAAACGACCTTGCGACCATGAAAAATGTTGAGGACCAAATATCTTTCTTCTCAAACAGATATAACGACAAGCTAATTAATCATCGCAATCGATGCGCTTGATGCAGTCCCCATCCCAAAGATTAAGATACTTTGGTCTAACCTTACCCGTTTTACAACAGAACTAAACCCACACAATGAGAACACCATATAATATAGGAAGTCGCCACCTAACTCAGACGAAAATTATGTATACAGCAGGTACAAATTAAAAAGCCAAATATAGAATGTACTTATTATTTATTATAATTCTGTTCATTTATTTAAATTAGTTATATTTTGTATTATCACAATTCGTTATAATCTATTTATGTCATTTTATCAAAATTAATCTTTTTTTTTTGCGCATTGCTTATTTTAATTTTAATTTGGTTTTTACTTCGATTCCTTTTATTTTAAAAAATTTAATTTTATTTGGATTTACAGTTTATTGTTTCATTTATTGTTTATTTTTTATAATTTATTTAATTTAATTTAAGTCTATTTTATTTACTTTAATTATTTTATTGGCTTATTTATTTTATTTAATTACTTTCACTCCTTGCGAAAATTTCTCTTTTATTTTACTTGCTTTTATTTACTATTTTTGTAGTTTATAAATGTTTTAGTTAAGATTGGTATATTCATTTACTTCTTACATTTTTTTTTTAATTCCATGATAAGGGTTAACAGGACAATATCACTGGTGAGGTGGTGGGCAACAAGAAAGGAAGCATGGCAGCAGAGGAAGAATCAGCAGCTACAGTAAGCTGACTCGAGGTCGAGCTAGTATAGTTTTAATATGGAGCAGTGCATGTACTCAAGCCATTATTCCTTTTAAGGCTATTCAACACTGTCAGAGGCGCTTAGCTTCCCCAAGCGGTAGAGCGGACGTCAAGTTTCCAGAATAAGAGCAATTATAAATGACATGATCGTCATCGTTAGTGGCAATGAATTTAAATATACTTGTGTTAGTTGGTTTGGTTTTTTCCCACACTGAGTGTTTGGGGCCTAGTTAGCTAAAGAAAAATTTACAGTTTCCAGTGTCCAACGTCTCTGTTCCAAAAACGAAGCCATATAATACCTACAATCAGGAACCACGAATCCTCTAGCCTTTTATTCCACTTTGTAAAGCTGCGACCAGCTTTCAAAGGATGATTTGCAAAACTATGCATCTAGCGAACTGCACCGTGTTGCGAAGACTATATAAAGCTCATTTGAGTGTATTAATTTGGTTGCAGTTGCTCGATCCACCTGCCTCTTTCTTGAAACCCAATATCTCAGTTATGTGTGCCTAAAGGACTGACCCACTATTGTTAAATTGTTTTTCCAATAGTTCTAACACAATACAATAATTATCGTGTGAGACTTCCAGTAATCGAATTGCGTACAACGCCGAATCTTTCAGGCACAAAGGAAAATGTTGCAACTTCTCGATTTTTGCAAGATCAGGGCGATTTTCTATTACTCTTTTTAATATGGTATTGAAGTCAGACCATTCAGTTTATCCACGACTAAGTGTAAGTAACTTCAAAGCAGGCAAAGCCGGCGCCACTTTCGATCTAAGTGATTGAAGCGGCATAACAGTGGGGTCGCGAATTTTCGAAGAGCGCAACATCTGAGCATTGCGACTTGTCATTTTACTTTGAACTGCTGTTTCGAGAGATACTGTTAACTCATCTAAATAATTTCGTAATTGGCTACCAACTTCATCAAAATCGAGCTTTTCTGGGCTTGTTTGAGTCGAGTCAAAGGTAAATTGAAGTATACAAATTGCAGCGTTGCAACAAAATTGCTTGACGCAAAGGAAAAGTCACCCTGTTTGCAAAGGGCACTGCACTCGAAGCGCTAGCTATCTATTGAAAACAGTTATATGTGCTAAATGCAAAGCAGCGACGCATGCTATTAATCACGACAGGGTCAACAAAATGTTTTCGGCTTCTTCAATTACTTTCAACTGCAAATTATTAAACAAAAGTTTAAAAGCGCCAAATTTTAGTGTGCCTTTTTCATTTAAAAATGATTTTATATTTAAACAATTAAATAGGAGGCCCTAAAATGGTACGAAGATATAGTTCTATTGAGCGAACCGATCGAAACGAACTGATTGACTTGCTGGGCAAGACATGGTGGTTAAGCTTCTTTAAGCCTATCGATACCCTATGCCAAGTATTCCCACGGTACTATCAAACTTGGGAAAGCCAACATTTTTCAGAACTCCAGACCTTAAGTCAGAGTACCTCCAGACCTACCCGACAGAGCTAGACCGAGGCAAAACATAATTTTTCATATATAGCTGTATAAAGTCTGTTATTTAGTAAAACATGTGACGTTTATGTTGATGACGTAATTATGTTTTCCGAAAATTAACCGACCAATTCCGACAAACGCCACAATCGCCACAGTACTCCAGTGCCGGTGCGGCGTTAATTTGAGAGTTTTTTCAAATAAAGTGTCGAATACTTAGGTTCTATCAGGGGTGGGGAAAACCCGAGGAAGTTAAATCCGTAAAAGAATGTGTTAAGTCTCAAATCATTTCTCTGCTCCGGTAGTCATGGCCATAACCGATCGTTACCTACTTTTTGAATTTGAGGGCCCTAGCTTTAAAACTTTGTGATAGTTTTCGGGATGGGTTGGGGAGCGAAAGTTCGTATGCCAAAAACTAGGGAATATGTAAGCATTTCCGATTTTTAAGGGCGTGGGCGCTGAGAAGCGTTCAAGTGGTCGTGTCCGGGATGTCAAGAGTTATAGAGCTCGGAAGTGCCTTCGACGAAAAAGTTCAACAGTTATAACACCAAATTAAATTAAAGATATTAAGATAATTACCACTAAGCTTAAAGTTTATCAACATATTATTGTTAATCCGGCCGTTAAATGCAACGAGTATATGCATACTGAAGCTTTACGCTGGACAAAAACATTGTGCTTCGTGTAATCATGCTGCCTATGAGATATTTAAACTTTCTGAATGTAGCATTACCAAAGTTGGGGGCTCTGCAGACGCCAGACGAGCCTACTCTAACACCGTCCTAAAGTGTAAGGCAATTTTTTCTAGGCTTGATTTTACCTACTCGGACATGAGGTTGGCACGCATTATACAGCAAGAGCTTGATCTATTACGGCAGGGCAGTGCTCTATAACCAAGACATTAATGACTCAAAATAAAGCCGTCGCTGCTGTTCCCAATCGGAATTAAAAGAGTCCCTGCAATTAGCTGTTTTTGCCCAGCCGTCAGATTTGCTAACCGCCCTAGCCCTGGTACAAGAGGTAGAGGCCAGTAACTATCGGTATATGTTTTGAAATAGATTTGCCAAGCATACAGAAGAAAAGATCCAAAGAAAACAGGCATAGATTTCACTGTATTAATAGATTCGGGAAAAAAGATAGAAATCAACATGAAAACGCAGTTTTCGCTAAAAAAGTTCGAAAGAAAACTGAATTCGAACAGTCAAAGAGCAGATAAGGCTCAATTGTTTGAACCAATAATGGCAAATATCGGATTGCAATAACAGACTTACTGAATGTAATATTTTCTATTACTCTCGCCAAATTGCCCCAATTATTTTAGATGATATTGATTTAAAAGGAAATGGCCATTGATAATCTCACCAATATTAGTGACACAGTCATTTAAGAAGTTGGTATTGCTAAAGTTTTTCAAAGTAATGATTTACTCCGATCATCACTAAATAATTTCTCTGAACCAAGAAGACTACACTGTTGCTGACTGTGAAACTCACATCCTAACGGTAACGGAATGTAAATCGACAATAAGCGCAACTTCCAACGACATAATTGCCATCTTTACCGACGACAACGTTACACAGTTAGTCTCTCTTAAATTTTTCGTAACATTCGGCGACGAAGTTTCTATCAACGAAACTGGGTTCACCAATAACTACGGCGTCCTAAGAAAGAAACCAGCGGAATCGGCATTATTACAACTCAACTTAACTGAACATCGGGGATCACTAAGTTTGCTGCTCCTCCACGAGCTTAGCGTGACAAACGTCCGGTACATTAAGAACTTAAAAGCTGAATTAACTACAAGTCTTGATCAGCTGCACCGCGTTGGAAATTGTATTGGCCCCATGTAATGCACCGCGGTCTAAATGCAATACACCGAACTGAGCTAATAGCGTTCCTGAAGTCTGGAATTCAAAAGAAAAAGAACGGATTCACTCAAACAAGGGAGAAGTTAACACCAGCAAATTGACGTCTGCCGATCTCGCAGAAAGACTGGCAGCAGTCTTTACAAGCAAGCTGCACTGATATTTGTTACTTTACATATCTGGCGGCGAATAGCCGCGGCGAATAAATTCGATGCCTTGCATGATCGCGCTCATTGCACGGTCACACGTAATTACGAGGTGCTTGGTTAGAATTCTGCCTATGCTGCTAGGAGTCTTTAATTTACACTTTATTCCTAAAATAAAAATTTGATTTATCTCTCACAACTAGCGTTTCCTTGCAATACCCGTCGGTCACTACTTGGTTGCCAAGTGTAAGTAAATAGTAAAGCAACATTTGTTAATTTTTACAAGCAGGTCTATAAAAGAGACAGAAAAAACGTCAGACAACCCAATATTTTAACTGCGTTTCGAACATTATGACGGAAACAAAAAAAATTGTCCAAATTATTTTCTAGTACAAAAGCTGTTAGACGGCGACGTTGTTCACATTAGAAATATGTTGTCCGATCTGAAGGTACACTATTAGATCGCCAGAAGGTCACATTGATTAGGAACAGTACTCAAGATCGTATAGGGTACACCAGATGCTACAGATTTCGAGAAAACTAGATTGAAATAATTAAATCAAATTTTAAAAAAATAGTATGGTATTAATTAACACAAAGAAACAGATAACCGATACTGTTAATCAGACAATTAAAGCAAAGAAAAACCAGTTTATTTCATTCATTTTTACGAGGCATAATTAGCTATAAACAAAATGCCAATTACTGAAAAACAAAATTTAATGCTTACAATAACACTTACTAGATTTAACATAATAAATTCTACGATTTTTGAACATGGCGATCTAAAGTCTGTACTAACTGAACATCCCACAGAAGTCCCCGTATTAAGATTATTGGTGGTATCTAAAAAAAAGGGATCAGTTTGCTGCTAGTCTTACGTTTAGTTTTGTTCGCATATCTTAAATTGAAACTTAACTTATTTATAAACATTTTGTCGGCATTTACAGCTTAAAAGATTATCTTATTACTGAGCCACAAAGAAATTACCTCATAAAAGCGTACTCGAAGAATCGATTTACGCTATTAATATAAGCCCGCTACCGGGACAGCGGCACCCATAACTGGCCTTTATGCATTATTATGTAATTATTATGCCCATTATGTAAAAAATTAACTTTTAATGAAATTTAACACATTATTTTAGTAGATTCATTTTAGTAGATTCATTAATAAATATATGTTCATAATAATGAACATATAAAAAAAATTATATAATTGTATATTGTGCAAATGATGAATAATTTTTTAATTTGCTCTAATAAATTTTTTTAGTAGCTTAATTGAGCTACTAGTTCCCTAACATACCTGTTTCGTGAACCTAACCGTTCCATTGCATCCCTGCACTGTTATCGCCGACTTCGTCTTTGTCGATATTGCGTTAAAGAATGTTTGCACTACGCAGTCTATTTATTTAATAAAACGGTAAATAAAACAATGTATTATTGTGCTTAGTAATTATTATAAATTACTTTTAATGTAGCACGAGTGTGTACGACAACAATCAGCAAATATTTTTGTTGCGATTATTTGCATCTGTGTCGTCTGCCAAAGCTGAAAGACATTTTCTTTTTGAGTTTATAACCATCGAGAAAGTAAATATTTTTTACTTTCAGGGTTTACTGCAAAACTAATAAACTTGTTTAAGCCAAAAGTGGACATTCTCAACCGCAGGACATGGATATATTGGATATTGACGAAGCATTAAAAGATGATTCATACATGTAGGAAACAGTGGCATTTGGCTTTGTATTTGTTGATGCATATTTATGCATATTTTTATATATTAAAATGCTAACGGAACCAATCCTTTAAAATAATAGTTTTCTGGCCGACAAAACTCACGATGATATCTCAAACATACTTCAGCAATGGAAAACAAATAATCAACAGCAGGCGGAGATTCAGCAGCAATCGCCGCATACGCAACACATCAATGAACAAGGTACGTACGAACATGTACATATGTATATCCATCACGGGTCACATAAATATGCGCATATATGCAGACCATGTTGTGGTTTGTGCTTTTTATAAACTAATTCATAAGAGGTTGACATGTGTAGGCGACCCAGTTACTGTCTTACATACAATGGATCTACAATGCCATTGGTTACTACTTTTTTGTATTGTGGGCAGACATTAATCGCTAACACGTTAATGCTATAATAAAATCAAAACAAAAATATGTATTTTCCGATTTTCTTGTGCTTTATAATACACAATTACAGTTATAGTTTTTCTAATAACCAATTTTACTGAACGTTAAAAGTTCATTCAGTGTCGCAAATTCAAAAAATGCATAAAGAAGATTTGACTACATTTTTAAAATATATTTTATTCGAATATTTGGTATATTTTTGTTCAAATTCACGTGTATACTGTTCATGTGAAATGTGTGAATGGCAGTAGTGGGGTTACTGTAAGTTTCAATAGTGACTGGTTAGCCAACACTATAAATGTCAATTAACCTAACTGTAAAACACTTTAAAACGAAGTAAAATACATGCTGGTCAAAATGAGTGTTCTTCGCAAGTTGAAGAAAAATGGCATTGAAAATGGCTGCCGTTATAACAAAAAAAATCGAACTCCCGTAAATATGTTAAAAACCAACCTTGAAAACTTCGGCGCCCGTGAGTTCAAGGAGTTCGCGGCCCTGTGGATTGGTGATTTAACGCCTCGTCATTTGTGCAGCATTCTGGATAAGTATGTGCAGGACTACGAATCATCGTCCAAAATGATCAGTGTCACCGGCTGGTACACAGTGACAATATCCAATTGCAATACATTGCCAAATAGCTCGATTATTCTCGCCTTAAAATACGCCATGATGCCACTAAAGGTACAGGTGTACGATTTCAAACGCAGCGAAAATGGCGCTCAAGGTCAATTTCTAGTGGACAATACGTTAATGGCCAATCGCCTAAAACGACTTAATGGCAAAATCTCTGTGCTTTACAGTAGCCAAACTATCGATATAATTGTAGAAACAGGTCTGCCTCCGAGGTTTTTAACGCCGTCACAATTTACGTCCGAACTGTTGGCGGCCATGAAAGCAGCTCTTATTGCACGTTACGATGCCAAGAGTCAGACGCTCCATTTGTCACGTTTTCACACCGCCGTTGAGCTTAAGGATCAATTGTGTGCTTTACATGCTTTGCCAATGCTACAACGACTGCTGCATATGATTTCTCAAGAGTTTCCAGAGTTACGCGTTCTCCAATTACGTGATAATTTTTTATGCACATTACGAGCCTTTGATGAATATGCAAATATGCCTACGCTAAAGATTCTGGATGTTAGCGCTAATCGTATAAATTCCCCTATGGAGCTCAAGAATTTGCGAAATATGAATTTGGAGACTTTGGATCTTACCGGAAATCCACTTGCCAAATACCAGCTATGGCAGATCCGCGCCGTGTTGCCACATCTAAGACATATTTATGGCTGCACCAATGAACAACAGTCGGCAGAAGTGCAAAGGATGGTGCATTCATCAGCACACCGTAAGCAGTTTTCTCGCCTTAATAGTGAAGGCCTCGCTTTTTGCGCTGGATTTGCCAAATTCTATTTTAACATGTTTGATGAGATCAAACGTCGGCTGGAGCTTGAGATTTATTATGATTCTCAGGCTATATTCTCACTTTCTGTATCAGCGGATCTATTGCAGTCATTACAGTGCACTAACAGCTGCTATAGACTATATAATCGAAATCACTTGGACTTGCATTCAGCGTTTGCACGCTGTGGTAAATTACGTTTTGGCTCACAAACTGTGATTCAAACCATATTCCAGCTGCCTGAAATGCAGACTAACATTGACGGTGCGCAGATGGACATACACATTTACGATAATAATCTACGTGTTTTTACATTAAGCGGTGTATGTTGTGAGCGCACTAAAAACGCGGGCTGGCAATGGCGTAGCTATTTGCGTCAGCTTGTTATGCGTCCACTGGTGCTACCAAGATGGGTAATAACCAACGATATGCTAACGATTTCATTGATTGACAAACCACAAGATAGGACCAGGCAAGATTTTGAAGCAATTCAGCCAACAGAACCTTTTATAGGCAGTCCCAATAACACAGCACATGCCAAAAAACGCAACATTGATGACCAATTAAACGAAATCAATTCGAATATGCCTAAACTAGCTTTAGAACACAAAACATCTTCAATTATAGGAGCTCAAGTTATGCCGCCGAATTTTAAAGATATGCCCGCTTTGGTGCCGCAGGCTACAATCAACGCGAAGTTTAAGCTTGAGCAAGAAGTTGATGATACAACATTGTGCTCAGACGATGAACTGCTACTGGTTATCAACGAGGATGAAATTTTGGAAACAGATGATCTTTGAATCCGTCAAACACACGTTCCTAGTTACTACACACTTACAGACATACAATATAATTCTATAATCTTACCAATTTAAACTTATCTGTATATTATATATCAAGCATACCAACTTAATTCGAAGACTTTCACACGGCCCAAACGCAGATTACAGGCAGCAGCAAATCTGGATACACATTTTGTAAGTGGAAAATAATTTTTAATATTATAAGATTTTGGAAATTAACATCTTCGGGCTATCGAAGCATAAATGAAAATCATTGAAAATGTGCAGGATAGGTACAAAAACTGAACTTTCTTGTATCCTTCATCAAATCTAATACTTTTTTATACATTGGGGCATTGATTGATCCCAGTGCTTAGTGTATCACATAGCCGTGCGGTCCCGACTAGAGCCTTCTCACTTCTTTTTTAAGTGTCAATGATCAAATGCAACTTTGTGGAGTTATTTTAACTTTCGTAAAAAAAAACCCAAAAGGAACAAACATAAATAACAAAATACAGAAAATTTAAAAAAAAACAGTAATAATTAAAAATGTGAAAAAATGTGAACGGGTGTAAGGCAGTCGGCAACGCCCGATTGTGTATTTATGTTTTTACACTGCGGGTATTAGTTTAAATAAATTGAACTTTCACTGCGCTGGATTAAGGGACTTAGTCAACCGATTTTGATTAACTTTAACCAATTAGCTGCATTACTATCATCATTTTAGCATTCAAATATGCTGTGTATGTGTTTTTATTTGATATTCTTTTATATACAAATCAGAGCGTTTTAGCGAGCTTTTTTTACTTATTTTATTAACGCTTTAAAAGAGTTTTGATAGCCTAATTAAAATCGTATGAAATGGCTTATCAACGGTTTTTTTAACTTTATTTCTCAGTCGCATATATCGCTTACACAAACACCAACAACAAATTCAGGAACGCTTATGCTAAGTCTGGAAATAGGAGGGCTTGTGACCAACATGCAAAAATCGTTTTTACAGGACACCTCGCCACCATCATCCATTTGCATATCAATGAACAACGGATGCATGAATAATTCACTTATCAGCTCCGCCGACTTTACAAATCTGAACTTCCTGCAGTCGATCAACAGTATTGAACCAACAGAGAGCACGGAAAAAAATACACCACACAACCTGACAACGCTGATTAATGAAGAGGGTTACACGCTGAGCGACATGACCAGAGATCGCAAAGTGCTTGAATCGCTCAGCATATCCGGTGATGGTACATTAACGAAGGATTCGCATATCGGACAAATTGATGACATATCACTGATGATGCTAAGCAAAACCGCATCCGGTTGCAGCACCATGGATAACAGCACGGAAAGCGTGTCCACGACAAATGAGCTTCAGTTGCAGGCGCAACATCAGAGCCAAACGCAGTTGTCTACCACGATGGTTTTGTCCGAGGAGATGATTGGCGATACTACATTTAGTCTGGTGGATAGTTTGACGTCACGTAATACAGCCGAAGCGCTAAGCGAAGGGGAGACAATTTCAATGTTTAAGCGACCAACGGTGGTACAAACATCTGTGCTCAATGAGACACAACTGCTCACGGGACGACAGGTGAATAACACTTACACCGAAGGATGTCTTACCCCTGAGGCGGAGCGCTGCGATACGCCCGAGAATGCTGAGATGAAATTGTCATCCATACAAATGCAATCCACACCCCTGACCACAGCAAGTGTCCGCTCTCAACACAACAACAATAGGCCACTTAGCTATACACCTACATTAAAAGGCTGTGACGAAAATATTAATATATCGCCAATTGTGAACAGCACAACGCCTCACAAAAACCGCAACAGCCTGAAACAGCTAAACCATACCTATGAACCACCAACAGCAAAATTAAACGATCTTCATCTCGAGTCAGCAACTGGCTGTTTTGAAAATCAAAAGTTCGTTTTAAACACAACGGAGCTGCTAGAACAAATTGAACAGCCGGGCTTAGATGCCACCTACAACAAGTCTGAAGAACAAAATCAGATGCAGTGCATCTTGGGTATGGCCGACGCTGAAGTGGAGCTGATTGCACAACAGGGCGATGAAGAGCAGTTTGAGAACATGCTGGCCAATCTTGGAATAGTAAATACGCTCAATGCAGAACAGCTCAAAATACAAAAATCACTTGACAGTATTAAGCGCCGTTTTCACAAAGAAGAGGAGAGTACCACTCAAGTTGAAAACCATCAACAACAACAGCTAGTTAATGTGCAGCACGTGACGCCCCCTACATCGGAGACAAAATTGATAAGCATTCAAAGTCATAATCACGGCCAATCTACCAGCAGTGGTGAACGTTTGCTTAACCGTCGCAGTCGCCTTTATGACGGTGTCAATCTGAGCGCAATGCATGATAGCGATGCCAATGCCGGCAGTTGCAATTCAACATCGTTCATTGTTCATAGACGAGAGGAGGACCCAGCCAATATTTTTGAGGCATGCTCGCCACTACAGGAAACTGAGGAATACGAGACAAACGTGGAAGTCAAGCAGCAACTGCCAGCAGCGGCTGTAGACGCAGAATCTTCCAGCTCTAAGCTAACAGGACGTCGAAATAGAGATCGCGAGCGCTTCAAAACCATTAAAATAACAAAAGAAATGCGCTCACGCGATGTAGATCTTGAAAACATCGTTGTACCATGTATTGATGATGAAGAGCCCCAACATCAACCGTTGGACACAGTGCAACTACAAAACCAACAGCAATCTCAATGTAGACGTTTTTCACGAATTGATCACACATCTTCCGGCAACATTAACGAGTCGGAGAACATCGAAATTGCCGGCAACAATTACTTGACCTACAAAAAGCAAAAGGAGACATCGTTACTGATGCTTCAACGACAGCAAATGGGTGAACTACCAACAGCTGAAATTGGCCAAAATAAGCGGCAACAGCCGCGTTCGCTGTCACGACCTCGCTACATTAGCGGTTTACAAAAACTTTCAATTGTGAGCAAAGCAACATCAGCTGGCGCTGGTCTAAATACATCAACTTCCTCAAACCTTAAAGCAGCAATGACGGACGCTGTACCTAAAACTGATGATTTTGGAGGGTTAAAAAGCCCGATGGGCATTAAGTCTAAGTCCTTTCATAACTTGTCCTCCAACATTACCGGCTTTGTGGGAGCTAGTGGCGATGGTGCGACAATAGCACCTCGACCCAGTTTGGGTGGAGCACTAAGAAGACCCAGCGTTCAGGCGAAATCGACGAATACAATACGAGCAACACAACAGCATGAGGTGCGTAGAACCAAGGATAATCAATTTTAAGGCAAGTTAAATTAATATATTTGTCAGGATGAAACTTCTGTATTCAAAGTGCCTCAGTTAGTCAACGGATTACGTGCACCGACGACTGCGGGAGTTAAACGAACTGTCGGCAATGGCCTTGCCCGTCCATCATCCGGTTATTATAGTCTAAACATGAAACCAACTGCAGAATCTGAAACACCCGAAGTAAATTAAAAATTTAAAGTATTATTAGTTTTTCATTTTAAAATATATTTGATTACAGAGCATTTCTTCCGCTTCGTCGCGCGGTAGTCTGTATGGGAAGGACACAAAACTAAATGACCAATTTGATACACAGGCGCTAAGCTTAAAGTTAACACAGGTGACAACAAGTGCAACGGGATTACCGAAGCCATCGGGTCTGCGACAACCGACACAAATAAAACGCAGTGGATTGCCACGACCCTCTAGCATATTAAGGCGTTGACCAAAATGATAATAAAGAAACGCCTGCCCGACCATAAGACCAGTATAGAAGTTATGCCTATATATAACAATTTCTTGCGGTCATCTAAAAATTTTTGGTCTAATCACTTTGGTTTGTGCGCAGTTCGCCATATTTTTTCCACTCTCTCTTTCTCTCTCTCTCCTTCTCTCTGTCTCCCTCTAATGAGATTGTACCGCACTGTCCGTTTATTATCAGATTTAGCATTTATTTTAGTCATTAATGGCAAATGCGATTTTAAATTAATAGCGAACGAGACTTATGTGAAAAATAACAACCACATACCGAATAAAAAACACACACTATGCCTTAAATGAAGTATGGAATTAGCTCCATGTTTATCGTTAATAAATTAAAATAAAACTATTTGTGTATATTTTTGTAAAACATGAAAAAGAAAAATTATATAAAAGTAACTTGTAATTGCCTGCTGCATATAATGAAATCGAATATAAAATTATAAAACCACATATTATTTATTATCCTAAGCTCTGCTCATTGGCTAGTCCAAAAGAATAAATTTAGTTAATAATATGTTACTAAAAAGCATATTAGCTTTAATATAACCTGTTACAAATCTAAACATAATGGGGTCGGAGATGCCGCCTTCTGCCTGTTACAAACATTTTAACAAAAGCATTATACCCTTTTTACCCATTTTCAATGGGTTCAGGGTAAAAAAATTAAAATATACCCGTGTCAGAAAGTGATAGAATAGTTAGCCCACTGACATAACATAACGGGCAGCAGACACACCTAGCGGTAAACTATTTTTCGCTTAAGACACAAATCTGTTATTGATTAACAATGTAAACTAGATAATTTGACTCCAACTCTCTCATACAAAACTAAATAGTTGGTATTGATAATGTCTAACATGCAGTGTATTTATAATCGTTCACGAAGTGAAAAGAGTATATTGGTTTTGTGCAATGTCCGTCTTGCTGTCCGTCCGTCCGTCTGTCCGTATGAACGCAATTATTTTCGCCGCTATTGAAGCT